>JARBWK010000007.1:72418284-72429020 GCA_030556195.1 Anolis apletophallus | reverse complement strand
AACAGCAATTGCTGTATAAAAACCCAAGCACATAGTTGGAAGGCTTACTGCAGCAAGGGAAGGGAGGGGGGAGGTTGAACCCCTACTGCTGCTTGTTGCTGTTGGGTGTGGGTTGGAAGAAAGGGTTTGGAGCCAGAGGAAAGGAGATTTGGATAACGGAGGAAGGCAAGGGCGAAGGGAAGATTTTGAAAGAGGAAGGGTTTGGAGCCAGAGAAGAGAGAGAAAGAAGGAAACGTTTGTTTGGGAAGAAGGGAGTGGGTGAAATTAATAAAGTCATTTTGGAAACATTATTTTGCTAACCACTAAAGCTTTGCTATGTTTTATTGGGGTATCTCCCTTTTTTCTGGGGTGTGTTTTGGGGACTTGATGCTACATTTTCCAACCTTGCTGGGCCTCAGCTGCACAAACAGTGACTTCCCATCCAGGAAGTCACTAAAGCCTTCTCTTTGTGCATTTCCTTTCTTTCTCTCTGATTCCTGAGGTGTGTTTTGGGGACTTAATGCTACATTTCCCAAACTTGCTGGACCTCGGCTGCACAAACAGTGCCTTTGAAGAGTGACCTTCCACTCCAGTTGTGTTGCTCCTGCTATAGTGTTCCCCTATGATGCACTTTCCCTCCATTCTTAACTGAAAGTTGTCCCCACTATTTTATTTTCTTGGGCCCCCTATCTCCTATTTGCTATCTCCCACTTCTATCTCACCCAGAGTTTTATCATTTTATCTTGTCCACGTGGCCTGCCTATTCTATTCGGTTTGTCTGTGTGAATTTTCTGTATCATTTCATTAGTTATTGTAATTGTATTTTTTAATTATTATTTCTGATGTATTTTTTTTTGTATTTTGTATTTTACTGTGTTGTGTTGTATTTTAGAAGGGCTTGGCCTCATGTTAGCTGCCCCGAGTCCCCATTGGGGAGATGGTGGTGGGGTATAAATAAAGTTTATTTTTATTATTATTATTCCTACTTCCAGGGGCAGGGTGGAATGCTGGCCTGGCCTCCACTTGTCATGGAAACAGGCTGATATTGGTATCTTCTTTTGGTTAATGAGAGAAATTCATTTTTTTTAAATAAAAAAGGTTCTGTGAAGTTTTTTAAAATGTATCAAACATTGGTGAATGTGTCTGAAAGTTAGAGGAAGTGATCCCCTATAGCCTTTTTTCATTTCCTTAAAAATTCAAAGAGTCAAGTCTTTTATTTTTATTTTAATAAGTTATTTCTAAAATTGGTTTTAAAATTCTTTAAAATTGGTGGAGTGTCTGAACATGTTGAAATTTTGTATGCCAACAGAGGAGGATGTGTTGTAGCAGTGTATCAAGTTTCATCAAGATTGGTATAAAAATGAAAGAGGGAGAAGGCCCTGGAGTTTCCCCAGTACCCGTGCTGTTTTCTGTGTATTGCACAATCACGTCTGCTATTAGCAAAGCGAGTCAGAAATTTCAGAAGTTTTGGAAAGTTCCGACCTTTCTTTGGAAAAATTTGGAAGTGACTTTAGAATTGAACCACCAGCGCCCCCTACATCTGAAACGAGTTTTGAACCATTTTTAAATAAATCAACCCAACCTAGTAATTCTATATATGATTCTAAGGGCGATTCATGGATACAAACGAATCACTTAAGGATTGTGGCAACGAATTTGACTTTCATATTTACACAGGTCATGAAAGAACTAGAATGTCCTCACACTGGTTGGTTTAAGATCAACTATGTCTATGACTCTTGGTCAATTACAAGATGGTAGACTCCTGCCCAAGGCCTTTTAAACAGGAAAAATAATAGAGGAAGAGGAAATAAAATGTGGCAAAGTTAAACTAGGAAATAACACATATTTTCCCCCAATTTAAAACATATAAGTTATTGCAACTTGGTGAACTCATCAAAATGGTGACTGAATAGAGGTTTCATGGGAATTGTGCAGTATCAGGAAAAAAATCTGAAGAAAGCTTTATACACCTTTTGTAGGGCCATTATTCTTTCAAGGTGGTTGGTGGATGACTGTCCCAAAGGCAGTGAATCTGCTGTCTGCTATTTGTCCTACCTGATTCTGATTACATATGAGAACTCCCCAAGTGCTAAATGTCTGTTAAGATCATTCACGGGGAAATAAATAAACAAACTATGATGATGATATTGTTGGTGATATATTCTATTGACTCATTACAACCTGTAGCAGCTGATGAAGGAGTGGCTGCAAACACATTGCTACTTCTGCTTCCAAGCATGGTTTTTATGGGTCAGTTCATTGATTTACCTACAAGGAGTGGGGCACATCCCATATGATGAATGGAAACACTTTGCTTTTATTTTACTTCTAGAAATTTCCAGCAAGTTTTTCCCAACCCCACACTTCTCAATTCTTACAAGGAATGGTCAGCAAGGGGAACACCTTCCAAAAGTAGAAACCAAACCCTTCTCAAGGAGAAAGCAAAACTGACAGATTGATGAAATTATTAATCAAAAATTGTCCTTCATCCAACCACTCTAGTTAGACTTAACACCTTGGCAAAATGTGCTGAAAACCAATACAATGTAACAATAGAAGAAGCAGGGAAGAACAGTAAAAACGGCTTTGAATTTGGGGATTTGAACAGTAAAACAAAGGCAGCATATGGAAGGAATGCTTTTGGTGATATGTGCAACTATATTTGGGTAATGTTTGGAGATATCTTTTTATTTTACAAATGCATGTATCAACACCTGGAATTTACTGCTATGGCCATAGAGATACTGCTATGTCCACTGAGAATTATTGGTGTGCCCTAATATATATATAAAGAGGTAGAGGAGGAGGGGAAAAGGACCTGATGTAACAAAGAGGATATTTTATTCATGAAATCAAGGTCTCACTATAGATAGATAGATAGATAGATAGATAATACCTTTCTTTCACAAAATCTTTATGACAAAAACAGAATGAAAAATATTTTAAATGTCATAAGAAGAACATGAACAGGGACTGAACAATAAAGCTATGAAAAAATTCTTGCAACTCAATTGGCTTGGCAGAATGTATATTTTTGCTAACTGCTTGAAAATTTTACTGGAGCAAAAAAAAATCTCACTGGCTATTGAAACTGAAGAAGAGCCTGTCTGATTGCTTTGTTACACAGAGAGATTACTGGGCAGCATAAGATGAGCTGAGTGATTGGATATCAGGTGTAAAAGCAGCATTGACTCATTTTTTAAAAATTATCTACAGATATGCTTCTCCTTCCATCACTAATACAGGCTACTCTTTTTCAGTTTTTGTTAAATGATTCATTATACCTTCTAAGAGAAGAAAGCTTCTCAAACTTATCCTCAGATTGAAGAACTCCCAATTCATAATTTTAGCGATGAATTTCTTGCTTCTTTTCTCTTCCCTCTCCCTGTATTGTTCAATCAAAACAGGTTATATGTGTGGGGACTCAGCTTCCACCCAACTGCTCTAACTACTCTCTCTGATATTACTTCATGATCCAGCTATATGAGATGTTACATTACAGATTGTCATCTGGTATATAGCTAAACACATTCCTGCTCAGATACAAGATAGTGTCTGTCTTCTGTTATGCTGAACCATGTCCATGCATTCTTTGGCCATGTGCTTGGTGTGGCAGAGAAGAAGAATAGCTCACCTCACTATGCTGAAGCTGAGACTGGTTATGACAGAGTCAGGATTTTCTTCCATGCTAATGGAGCATAAAGGGGCAAAAGAGAGCTCCGTAACCTTGTGCAATGTGTTATTCACATGCCTTGCCCTCAAACAAACTCTTGTTACATCCCTTTCCTGTGAACTGCATGGAGACAACCCTTTAGAAAGTGAAAGAGTTGAAGTGCATGATAAGGTTAACAAAATGTTAGGTTTTGGGTAATTTTTGTGATGAAGGTGGGATTTTAAATGCTCTCTGAATCTAATTCTGGGAAAGCCTTCCTTTATTTTTTTAGCCTTTTGTCTTTTGGGGTTGATCAATAGTTTTGACAAAATGTCATAGACGGACTCAGTGTTAGCCATTATAATGAGGCTGAGGTCTGTTGCAGATTTCTTTGTAGGCATTTGAACCCTACTGTGGTCTGTTTCATTACAGAAACTTATATATATCACCTCTTGAATTTTGTCTGCCTTTTTCTAGATAGTTCATAAGCATATGTGTGTGTAATGGATGATTATGCCACAGAAGTAGTGGGTGTGGTTATTGTCCTTGAATGAGTGTCTAGTTTTATCTCACTTTCAAGACATTTTGGGCAATGCTGCATCTAAAAGTTACAATTTTTCCTTTATTGGTTTTGGTTCGTACAACTGTCATCTTATCAGCAGACTTCTATCATTGATACTTTCAGTGATTGTCATATCTTCATCCCATAAGATGAAATATACTGTATTTCACAGAATCTAACATGCACCCCCATGAGGCTGAAAAAAAGGGGGTTTCTTAAAATTGCCGGCATCCCAGATTCACAGTTGTTTTTCAAGAGGAGTGGCAGCGGTGGTTGACAGAGTGGACGGAATCCAGTGGGGAGCCATCAAGAATCCTCTGGCTCTCTAAATTGGTTTTCCCTTACCTTTGCTGTCTTACTCCTAATCTCTCAACTGCTTTCCCCTTTTTCATTCAGCTGCCTTACTCCTGATCTCTATGGAATCTATGATTTCTTTAACAAAAATATTTTTTCTAAAATTGAAACGCCAAAAAGGGGGTTATTTTTGGAATTGATGGCATCCTAGATTTGATGAAATACAGTAACATTTCTCCTAAGTTCTATCAAATGTTTAAGCCATAACTGGATGCAGATTCTCCAATAAGTTCACCCTTTCTCTCCCATAAAGTCATTCCATCAGTTGTATCTGGTCTTATTTTTATTTTCTCTCCCATATAAAGGCATTCCATCAGTTGTATCTGGTCTTATCTGCTTTGTAGTTTTCTTTAGTGGGTGCTATACATTTAGCAACTTCTTCCACACTGAAACAGTTGAGGTAGGTTTTCTAATTCTGAATGTTGACTTAAGAGCATCCCAACTTCAGAGCATTTGAGTTAAGGAAAAGTGTTTGGTGATGTTCAACAGAGCAGGCGAGATTTTTGCCACAAAAGGGGCAGTCTGGGCAACAAGGAGGAATTGAAAATTGCCCTTTGCTCAGTCCTTCTTTCAAGTGATTCACCCAAGATCTGCTGGCCATGAAAGTACTCTGAGAATGGAATGTATACCTCCATCTGTATGAGTTTGATTGCAGTACTAGTAGTGAGAAAAATGAGCAAAACCAAGATGCAAGAAGCCAAAAAGTACCATTAATTAGAATGTAAGTGGTCAAATTGGTCATCTTGATTTTCTCTGCAATCTGTTTTGACATGCTATTTCTGAGATGTTTTGAATATCAGATGAAAATTATGATAGAAATTCAGTCAAATTGCCAGTATACAAATGTTTCGTCAATACCTGGATATCTGGCAGGTGTCTCATGCCCATTTTGTCTGGTGCAGAAGAAAGTAGATCCAAGAGGTCACTAGAGAAAAATACCAAGATTCTAACAGAAGTTAGGGCCAAATATATTTAATGCTCTCTTTCTCCACAGCAAGCAATCTTGCCTTTAAAGTTCACCCTGTCTTCTCCTGTAAATTAAAAAGTTGCCATGATACTGTTTATAAATTTCCATTGTGGCCTTCTAAATAAATAAACATTTTAAATTAATGAACATTTAAAATAAATAAATGCATTCAATATTTCTTAATTTCTGTTGGAAAACTTTTACTGAATAATTAATGCTATGAAATTATAATTGATGCTCAAGAAGACGAAAAGTCCTTGTTCCCACCTTTACTAGATATCTTTCTTAAAAATGAAAGATAGAAAAATATAAGGCTCTCTTGAAGCATCCTGCTGTTTGTACACTTAGTGGGTGAACATAGATTAAAACCCTTGGGAAAACCATATAGCTTAAGTTTCATTTAAAATTATAAACAGTAGGCTAAGGTAATTGTGGATGCTGATAAAAAAAGGTTAGCATAAACATATTTATGTGGTCTTACAGGCAAAAGAAATCAACATAAACTCTTCCTCCAATTTTAAATTGATTCTTATTTATTGAATGGTTGCTTTGTTCAACATGTTTTTTCAACTGCCATTTCTGTTTCAGCAGCAAAACCTGAAATCTTAATGTAAGCATAACATTGAAGTATCTTGCCATCGTCTAATAGTGTTGGTGGAGATGGTAGAAGGCATTCTCTTGATGGTGTAACTTTTAAATCACGAGTTTTGCATATGGAAAGACTTAAACTTAAACTTATCATGAAAACTCGAAGAAAGAATTCAGTCTTATTTAATGCACTCTGTGTAAAAAATGTAATTTAGCACAGAAACCCTGTACAGCTTTATTCAGAAGAATGATTGCCTTTCTTTTATCCCCAATATTTTCCCGTAAAAAAACCCAAACAAACAAAAATACACATTTGGAACAGTGGAAGAAAATAACCATCAGGACTATTAAAAGCAGTTTTGGGGGTGGGGGATAGGGATGAGCTCAAAAGCACACCTTTTAATGATATGAAAGGGTACGTTTAATTTTCATCTTAAATAATGATACACTCATTCAGGTAGATAAAGAAAAGCCACACAGGTGAATGAGGTAAAACTGTATAGATAAACATGGATCTGAAAGGCAGTTTTTAGATATATTTGAGGCAAGAGAATTACCAAGGAGATAGTGAAGCCGTGTTCAGTAAGAATAGAAAAATACTAACAGATTACAATGAAAAGTCGGAATTGCTCTACCCATTTTGCTTCAGTTTTTCCCAAAAGAGACAGCAGCAGCAGGGACCTTGGCAAGAAATGTGGACTGGAAATCAAGATTGATATGGAGTGAGTCAGGAATCACCTAACTAATTTAAATAAGTTCAAATCTACAAATCTGATAGAACTACATTCCAGAGTATTGTTGATCTTAACCCTGGCCATCAATTTTGGGAAATCTTGGAGAACAGATGAGGTGCTGGGGGCAAATACTGTTCCTCTCTTTAAAATAAGGCAAAAGAGAGCTCCAGGAAACTACAAATTAGTCAGTCTGACCTCAATATGAGATTAATAAAGAGGGTAGTGAGTCTGCAAGTAACTTCATGGCAATCCAGTGATCAGGATGAATCAGGGTTACCCAAGAACAAAACCCTGCTAAACTAATCATATTTCCCTTTTCATAATAGCTTGATTTGCAAGTAGAAGAGATAGGAACTCTGTCAGATATAACCATAATTAGTTGAAATGCTAAAACTAGTTGAAAAACTGTGCCAAAAGGGTAATCCTCAATGACTATGCTCAAATTGGAACGTTAATACGGTTTTAGACTATATTATAGAAACTTAGTTTTCAAGTCAAGAAAAATAATAATCACTTGTGAGATATTATCTGCAGTACTGCAATTTTTCTCAAGGGGTGTCTCAGAAAGCAGAAGATAAACTTGTTTTCTGTTGATGCAGATCTAATAATTTCAAACTATAGGAAGGTAAATTATGATTGCACATTATAAAGAACATTTCAATAGTAAGTGCAGTTCAGCAATAGAAGCAATAACCTAAAGCAGTGATTCCTAACCTTTGGTCCTCCAAGTGTTTTGGACTTCAGCTCCCACAATTCATGGTAAGCTGGCTAGGATTTCTGGAAGTTGAAGTCCAAAACACATGGAGGTCAAAAGGTTGGGAACCACTAACCTATAAGAATGGTGGGAGTCTTTTCTGTATTTCTTCAAAAAGAGCCTGAGCAGATAGCTGCTGGAGATGCCATATTTGGACACTATAATCCAGGAGGTCCCTTCCAACTCTTATGGTTCTAGGATTCATGGTACTGCTAACACTCCAGCTTTCCCAACATAACAAACAGGATCTCTTTAGTGTAAGTCACAACACAAATAATTAAATGGTAGTAACTGCATGATCTGTTTAACTTTTATTGATTTCATGAATTTTAGATTTGAAGAAATTCACATTTTTAAACAATATTCCTCTTGACTCTCATACCCATTTGCTTTTTACATGCTATTTCTAAATATTTCTTGACTTCTGTAAACATTTGACATGCATCTGCTCTAGTGAGATACATTTGTCTGAACCTACTAAGAAAAGTGAGATGTTTTCTCGTATTTTCCTCTGAATTAATTAAATGGTAATTAATCTTTCATTTAGAACTCAGTTTGCTGCAACTGAAGTAAAAAGGGGATAAAGGCAAAAGTGGAAAGAGAAGGGAGAAACTGGAACATTTAAGAGCAAATTAGAATGTGAGATTGCAGATAATTAATTGCTATTATCTCTGCCAGATTAGGGCATCTGACATTTGTGGACACAGTCTATAAACAATATGTACTGGGCAGACTCCCTGTATCTTTGTGATCAATCAAAAAGTAACTTGAAGCTATTCTAGTTCTTCTATTCTTAACACAATATAATGCATCAACCTTTCTTCCTTGATTGAAAATTCACTCCTTTTCAGTGGTTATTTCTCACTGTGTTACTCTGATTTTGGTATATCTTCCTTTACTTACTTCAATTTCTGGCAGTGTAATTCTTGCTCAGGAGGCAGTGATGGTTGAATTTTCACCTGAGACAATGGTGTCACAACAGGAGGAATTGGAAACTACTTGTTTTTTTCCAACGTCTTCTTGAACTTCTTTGTTTTTCATGCCTGCCAGCACTTGACATTATATGCTGGAGCTACACACCAATTTCATCAGGAGCAGACCCTGAATGCCTGGCCTTTAGTTTATCCTATACGACTGTCCCCTATGTTGTCTGCATTATACCACAGTGTAATAAAATATCAACAAACTCAACTTTTTCCAGCAAAAACTCTACAGCTTGAGAGAGACCTAAAAAGTTCCCACTTTTACTGCAATAACAAGTACAACTACTTTGGGATCTGCTAATTCCTTGGTGTTCTTTTAATGGACTGAAACATATTAACAGGAAGTAAAAGACTCTTTAAAAATTATGGAAATTACTTTTTACACCTGCGCTTACTCTCAACTCTCATGACCTCCTCCAATGTAAAGGTTGTTTTTTTTTACCAGTGCAAAGGGAGAAATGATGGGAAGAAAGATTGACAGGCTTAGTAAGTGGATTTTTATGGAATACTTGACCAATCTGTGATTCAAAAAGCCAACCATTGCTTCCATTCCAAGCCAATGAGAGTGCATGTGTGTTTTTAAGCTGCTGCAATTTTAAAGATGCCCATGTATCCTTAATAGACACCAGCTTGAGACTTTGTGTAGGGAAAGATTTGTCTGGCAAATTATACCTGTCAATCTTCATACAGAGTGATTTGTCTGCCAAGTTGTGCAAAGACAAGACTGAAAGACTGAACAAGGAAGAAACTAGCAGTCAATGCTGCCCCTAGATGAGTTATCAGTAACAAAGCAAGTAGCAATGGGTTGATAGGTGCAAAGAGGCTTAGGATTTTTAGAACACAAGGCAAAACAATCTTCAGTCAGGGGGGACCTTTTCTCTAGCCATCGCACCACTGCCACCAAATAATGTAAAGTAAGGAGAGAGATTAAACTAAACACAGGGCAAATCTTCAGAGGTAGGGCTACCACAAATATTATAAAACTCTTCTCCAGTCTTCTGTTATGGGGGTAGGTTGTAAGAGAGGCACACGGAGGGGTTGGTTTTAATAATAACAAAGAAATAGGTTTATTTGTTTACTGTGAACAGGCATTGAAATCTTATTGGTTGCAGATTGGTACAGAGCTTAATGGTTACTGAGAATAATTCAACACTTAAAACTTTTTTTCCGTTTTAAAAGAGCTTTATTGAAGAAAATACACAACAAAAAGAAAGAATGAAAGAAAAGTCACAAAAAACATACACCCCCCCATCCCCCCGCCCCACGTTGAACAGCCGGACAGACAGGTTTACATCTACACAACAACACGACATTTACAATACATCACAGTTAAAAGAGATGTTGACTTCTCATCTCGAATAAAGATATTCCTGTTTAACCCATTTGGTGGAGAGAATACAAAAATTATAAGAACTTAGATGCTTTAGCCCCTTAAGATTTACAAGTTTCTTCACTTTCATAAATTCAACAAAAGGGCCCATGTTTTATCAAAATGATTGGTGGGATTGTCTCTAAGCAAATATGTAAGCTTGTCTAATTCATAATTTCTAAAGCTTTTGTTAGCCATTCTTCGACATTGGTATTTCCGGCGTCTTCAATATCTGGCTAATACAATTCTTGCTGCAACAGTTAGGTATGTGAGTAACTTTTCTGTTTCTTATTGGTTTGTGGTCCTGAAATGTTCAACAGATAAAATTCTGGTTTGTTTGAAATAGTCATTTTAACATTTCTTGAATCACATTATTAACAGAGCTCCAATATTTCTTAACATTTCTGCAGGTCCACCATTGGTGAAAGAAAGTGCCCCGTTCTTGAGAGCATTTCCAGCAAAGGTCGTTATTATTTTTGGACATTTTAGCAAGCTGGCACGGAGTTAATATACCACCTGTAAACCATCTTGTACATATTTTCTTTTAAATAATATGAATAGGTATACTTCTGTTTAATTTTCCATATTTTTCCCGTTCTTCCTTGGGAATATTTTGGCCTAAATTGGCTGACCATTTGGATAAATACTCATTTACGGGGTTTTTTCCTTGTCTATCTCGAGCAAAAATTTGTACACTAGACTTACTGTTTTGTTTTTAGATTTAAACCAGAGTTTCTCGCCTCTTGGCTCATTCCACTCCCAGCCGATTTGTTTATCGGTCTCAAATCTTA
>JARBWK010000007.1:72226430-72418184 GCA_030556195.1 Anolis apletophallus | reverse complement strand
TCCTACTTGAGAGCCTTTAGCTTTATTCTTGCCTTCTTGCCTTGCCAATAAATTTGGCAAGTTCAGCTTGCCATTTTTTTTCAACATATAGTTATTTTTTAGGATTGGGAGCATTTGATAGAGAAAGTTGATCTTTGGAAATATTTTCAGTTTAATTGTGGAAATTCTTCCAAGAAGAGATAAGTTATGAGTTTTCCATTTCTTCAGGTCATTTTTTATATCTGTCCAAACTTTTTCGTAATTGTTTTTGGTTAGTTGATAATTGTTGGAAGTAATATTTATACCTAAATATTTGGTCTTTTTAGTCACTTCTATCCCTGATAATGACTCGATTATTTTTTTTCTTTGTCTCCCATATTTTTTACAATAATTTTTGATTTATTCCAGTTTAGTTTGAAGCCCGAGACTTCGCCAAATTGTTCAATTTTGTTAAGCCACATATTTATATTTTTTGTCGGGTTATCAATTATACAGACAAGATCGTCCGCGAATGCATAGATCTTGTAGCTGATTTTCCCCTATTTTTAGACCTCCGAGCTCTTTGTCTTCTACAACCTTTCTTAAGAGTAGTTCCAAAATAAAGTTGAAAATAATGGGGAAAGCGGGCACCCTTGTCTAGTGCCTCTTTGTATATTTATTTCTTCTGATTTTAATCCATTTACAATAATTGAGGCATTTTGTTGTTTGTAGATATTTGTAAGAGCCATGATAAAGTTAGCGCCCAGGTCCAGCTCCCTCATAAGAATTTCAATAATGTCCCAATTTACCCGGTCAAAAGCTTTTTCCGCATCAATGAATGCGAGGGCGATCTTAGTGCCAATGTTTTTATCTAGATGTTCAAGTATATTTATTACTGTTCTGATATTCTGTTTCATATGTCTTTTGGGAAGGAATCCGGTTTGGTTCGTCCCAATCCATTTGTTTAGAAATACCTTAAATCTAGAAGCAAGAATACTTGTGAAAAGTTTATAATCTAAATTTAAGAGGGATATGGGGCGATAATTACTTATTATTTCTGGATCTTTTCCCTCCTTAGGGAAAATGGTAACATTTGCGGTCATCCATGATTTTGGGATTTTGCCATTTTCCAAGATATTGTTCATAACCTTCCTCAGGTAAGGAATTAGAACATCTTTCATCCTTTTGTAATATAGTTCGGAGAATCCATCAGGGCTTGGGGCTTTCCCAGATTTTAATTGTTTAATCGCAGTTTCTATCTCATTAACTGAGATTGGTCTGTTTAATTGTTCCCTAGTCGTTTCACTCACCTTATCAAGTTTCTTTTCGCTCACATAATTTTGTGTAATTTCTTTATTAATATTTTCTCCTTTATATAGTTCCTGATAAAATGTTTTAAATTCTTTTAAAATTTCCTTATCCGTTGTGAGTTCTCTATCCCCTTTTTTATTTTGTTAACAATATTGTTTTGTTTCTGTTTTTTAAATTGATGGGCAAGCCCATCAACACTTAAAACTTTAGGTTCCAGACAACCTTTAAAATACACAGGAAACTTTTAGCCTTCATCTAAATAGTTCCTTGTTCCCAAACAGCCCAATTACCAGGGTCTGTCCTCCAAAACTACTGTCAAACTGTTTCTCCACAACTGCTAACCGACTCCCACAAACTGACTCCTAGCTCTAACTGTCTCCAACTATCAGATTTATTTTTTAAAAAACCCCAAGGTTCCTCTTTTTTCACTTGACCAAGCTTCGCCCACTTTTCCTCTAGAACTCCCATTCAATCAGGTAGCTCTACACATTCCCTCCAGGCTGCCTTCTGGCTCCGCCCCCTTCTGGCAATGTGTTTTACAAAATGGATGCTTGCTGGCTCCTTCACCAAAATGGATGCCTAGCTGTTGGGCCTTTACAGAGCTAACACTGGTCCTGCAAGGTAGGACAGTTTGTTACAGTTGACAGTATGTGAGATGGATCATCTGTGATAATAGATCGGCTTCTATTGAAGGTGGACTTTTTGGTTCTGGTGCTGTAATTTCTCTTGGAAGAAAGGTATATTTTAGCGGTTTTGGCACATTTTTGTAAAATATGAAATATCAGGAAATGTACGCAATAACTGCTGCCTTTTAATAAAAGTACAAACATTACATAAGTTGTTTATACTTTTGTGATCAACTAGCCCATTCTTTTTTGTTTGCTCACTATGTTCATTTGTGTGTTGCTTAAAAAGAGTGAAGAATAGTTTTCTGTAGAGTCAGGAGTACTTTGCAAAACTAAAGTGACACAAATGGTAGATATTGTGGGAGGAAGATGAAAAAGCTCCTTGCATCTCAGGGTATATTTGCACTTGTAAAATTAATGCAGTTTCCCACCACTTAAACTGCCATGGCTCAATGTGATCAAATCATGGTAGTTGTACTTTACAAGCTCTTTAGCCTTCTCTGTCAAAGAGCATTGGTGCCTCATGAAAATAGAAATTTCAGCATTCCATAGCACTGAGTCAAGGCAGTTAAAATGGTATCAAACCACATTAATCCTGCAATGCAGATTAACCCATAGTCTCATGTTGGAGGCATTATCTCATTGGAGGGGTTGGGAAATCCTTGAGATGATGTTTCTTGAGTAGAGTTGACCATTTTCAAACAGATTTAAACAACAGTGATTCCCTGTATATAAAGAAAAAGAATCTTGTTGACCTGCATTATTCAGAAATAGGAAAAATCACCTGCAAGTAAAGATTTCAACAGCAATAACTTTCCAAGTTCTCTGTCATTAGTTTTCCATTTATCTGACAGACATGCCGCATGCTTATTCTTTTAATATAGATTTTTAATGCTTTGGTTTTTTTTAAAAAATGTTCCCAGGCTTTCAATTAGTGTTAAAAAAAACCCTTTATTCTTACTCTGAGCCAGAACAATTTGCTGCATCTGAAAGTAAGATCAATATTCACAAGGTGAGGTTTTTGACTCCCTCAACAATATCTCAGCTGTGCCCAATTTAAGAATTTATTCATTGAGAACTGTCCCTCCCTGCAAATATCTGCATGCATTTTGGGCTATTCATTATCTTTCATACCCTAAGGGCCATATAGTTAATGATAGCACTCCCCAGATCTTTGCTCAATGAGATACACAACTCATCCTTTCATTCTGTGCTACCAATGGTTGCTAGCTGAGATACAGACCACTTAAAATCAAAGAGCAGCAACAGATCTACTTTTGGCTGCATCAGGTGTATCTTCCTGGGTTCCTCATTTGTTCAGCAATTTGAGTTTGATTAAAAAAATGCCTATGGGTTGCTCTGGGCTTTTAAGCTTTTCTTCCTAGAACAAATTATTAGATTTTGCCCCATGCTCTTCTTTAGCTTCACAGGATCAGGACTATGTTTTGTTTTCTAACAAGCTCAAACTAAGAACTGAGAACTTTTGATATTTCTATTTCAAGATCTGGCAATTAATTCTGGCCTACAGTGCTTTATTTTGATGTGAGTATCTTGTTTGCAAGATAAAATATTTTATAACTATTTGAAAAATCATTGCTCAGTTATTGATGACTAAAAAGATTGCCTTGGTCTAAAATTGGGAATTGGATTTGATATAAATTCATTAGAATTTCTAAATTTCTTCAACTTTTAAATGTCTTGGTTTAAATTTGTTTATTTGGTTGTGTTTTTAGGGCTGATGCTTCTTTCCCAACAAGACTCCTTGCCAATACGATTGGTTAGAGCAGTGTTTCCCAACCTTTTTGGAGCCGTGGCACACTTTTTACATTTACAAAATCCTGGGACACACCACCAACCAAAATGACACTCTAACACATAATATAGTTTATGTATTTATACACTCAGTGTGAAACCTAGGCCTGTTTCGATGAACACAACATAGATATCCTGGGAGGAATGGCAGAAAGACACCAACTTCCCACACAGAACTCCCATAATCAAGAGAAAATGCTTTAAGAGTTTGGTGGGCACTGACCTTGAGTTTTGGAGTTGTAGTTCACCTATATCCAGAGAGTACTGTGGACTCAAACAATGTTGGATCAGGACCAAACTTGGCATGAATACTCAATGTGCCCAAATGTGAACACAGATGGAGTTTGGGGAAAATAGAACTTGACATTTGGGAGTTACAGTTTCTGGGATTTATAGTTAACACACAATCAAAGAGCATCCTGAACTCTTGCAACAAGGGAATTGAACCATATTGAACTCTCATTGCCAACAGAAAGTACTGAAAGGGTTTGCTTGGGAACTGACCTTGAGTTTGGAAGTTTATATTATATTATATTATATTATATATATATATATATATATATATATATATATATAGACACACATATTTCTGGCTGGTGTTTTAGTTGTGTTTCACTAGTTTAAGAAATGTGTATCTCCACAAGTGTGAATCCTGGCAAGGTTATAGATGGAGGTCTTCACATCTTAATTCTGCAAAGACAAAAAGTTCTTAAAGATGAGAGGTGCCCTTCTCAGGCAACCACAGAGCAACGCTACAAAAAATCCAAGATGAGAGTGTGTATGTGTGGAGAATTGCTATGTAAAAGCAAAAGGCATTTAGGTAAAAGCAAACTGGGGGAAATGAGCAAACTGAGAAAAATGAATATTTCTCTTCACCGTTCATGATTTGGTTAAGGGGAAATGGCTCATGAACTAAGCAGGAGGCAGTATGCTTGGCCTCACCATAACATGTTGAGGTTCTCCATACATGATGCTTGATCCATGAATCCTCCACATATCCTTTCTTGCAGCTTGTAATGGTTGGAACAGCGTTTGGTTATATATTTCAAATCTGTTGCTGTAACAAGCTATTTCCCAAGACATTAACATTAAATTATTTCATAGCTTTTTTCTATAAAAAGGGTTCAATAAAGTACCAAAAGGTAGGCTAAAAGCAGGAGTTAGAATAAATTGAAGATATTAATGAACCCCTGTAATGAAGACACATTAATGTTTAATGTCATTTTAAGTAAAGTATATTAATACTTTATGTATAATTTTAAGGTTCTGGAGGCAGAAGCTCTGTACTTATGCTAATTATATTGCAAACACACTTTCCCCTGATCCTGTGGCTATGTCTGTGACAGCAGTTCTCTGTATTTAATTTAGTAAATAATGTTTAAATTAAGTATTTATCTTCCTAATTTTATATTAGAAATATATCACACCAAAGGTATGCCATGTACTTTGTCACTAATGAACACAGAAGGACTACACTGAGTACCAAATATTAAAATCTAAAACTTCAGATAAGCTTTTTCAACAGTGAGAAAAAACTTTTTTTCTGTTGAAACAATGGAAAGTGTTAGAGAAATTTAGAAAGATCCCTATTACTGGTTTCAACTTCCCTATCTCCATGCAACCAATAATTCTCAACTCTGATTTGCAGAAGCTCTTCAAAGTTTCAGGAAAGAACCTGTAGATACTTGATTAAAAAAATTGGTTTCCCATTTACATATTCTCATCCATCCACTTTTATGGAATTAGGGGAGAGGCTCTCCTACAAAAGTGGAGAAATCACAAATAGTGGTTCTACTGCTGTGGTCCGGGGGAGGAGATAGGATGCACCAAACACGTGTCACTTATTCTGCAGAGCCTGGCACATTTTTCTCTTCCTTCAAGGCCTGAATGTCTCTCATCGCTATTCATTTATTTATTTATTTTATTTAGAGTATTTGTATCCCATCCTTCTCAACCTCTGAAGGGGGACTCGGGACGGCTTACACTTGGCAGTCATTTGATGTCGACAAAGAAACAGATCACAACAATTAACATAAACAAATCAACAGCAATAAAAATACATTAAAAGGCAATAGAATACCTTAAAATATTGGCCCTTAAAATATTAACAAGCAATCTTGGTACATCTTTTCCTTTCCCCAGGCAGAACAATGTTTCGTGGAATACAGGAGGAGGATCCATAAGTGAAGTAGTACACAAGGATGACTCTTCCTGTTCTTGCATGCCACAAGTCTCTATTTTTCTTTGGCTAAGGAACAGAGATACTGTCACGATGCAAGGACTCGGCCGGCCCCTTAATCACACACACAGAGACGGTAATCAGCTAACTATTTATTGAATAATAAAGAACAGGTGAAAAGGTAATTGTCCAAAAATATTGAAAAGATCAATCCAAGGAAAGAGTCTGTAATAATCCAAATCCAATGGCTTGGTACAAGGCTTGGCAAAAAGCTTGGCAAAGGCTCCGCAAAGCAATGCGGATCAAGGAACAAAGCAAAGTTCAAACAAGACCCAAGAAACTTCTTGGCAAGGCATGAGCTGGCAACTTGGCTCCGTGGTCCTCAGCTCGCTTCACTCCGCTTAGAATAGAAGTGGCCGAGCTACTGAGGATCTGTTCCCACGGATCCTATACTTAATCCCCTTGGCGAGGTCTCCGACGCTCTAGGCTTCGGCGGTAATCTGTGCTACGGGATCTAGCGTTTCTCTGGCGCTCTAGGCTGCGGTGCCAATCCCTCCTGCTGGACTCAATGCTCCGTCTCCTATCAAAGCTCCGACCTTGCCTCCCAGCACCTGGCTCACTATCTTCATGAGAGTCGAACTCCCTTTCAGCTTCCATGGCCTCATCGCCCATGTTTTCCCAAATTCTCTCCTGTGATCCGTACCCACCCGGTTTCTCATAACAATCATCGCTATCAGCACTTTCTGAATCATCCTGACCTTCCCAGTTCTCATAGCCGTCCGGCCATCCATCGTCCCAGGCCAAGCTCTCTGTGGGAGAGGAAGGCCCGGCTAGCTCATTAACCCCTTCCTCCATTTCTTCCTCAGCTGCGGCTGGTTCTAATGCAATTGGGACCCCCGGTGCTGCCCCCTGCCCCCCAGGCACAAAAGAGAACTGGGTTGCTACAGATACCAGACAGAACAGAGGATAGCAGCATTCACCTCCCAAACAGCCCTGGGGATGAGGCTGCCCTGGGAATATTAACCTCGCAGACCTAATTTTGGAAGGAGCAGCATTTTTAATGTAACAAATAATGAAAACCATGAGAGTGAAACCTAGTAAAGTGGAAGCCTGACTGTACTAATCATGCCCAACCCAGTTCAGTTTCTGAAATCAGGCAAAATTAGATACAGTAGTGACATTCCACTGTTCAACTATTCTGTATGTTAGATATAAAAATCATGTAGCCCTTCAAATGTCATTGGATAACTAACCCTAGTAGTCCTAACCACAATCACCAATGAATAAAAATGATGGGAATTCCTCTTCAACAATATGTGGAATGTTGCAAGATTCCCATTGAAATGGCAGTGATCATTTAGAATGCACATGTCACACACAAGACCCACAGGGTGAATCTGTGGCCAGTTAAGTTTCCAGTGCCAGAGCAACGAAATTACATTTATACAGTCTTACAATTACAAAAGGCTCTTTGAAGGCAACAATAAGGGTCTTATCTCATGGTTGCTGGTGTCGTTCTTGTTCATGGGGGGAGTCCAGCACCCCATGTTCTGCATTGCCTGGCTCCAGTCAAAAGCAATCAGAAGGGGGGAATTGTGGATTCATCCATGCATTCTATGGCAACAAGGGAGCTCTCCCATCGGCTGCATGCTTCCAATCTCCCTTGTTATGAGGTGACCCTTGGTGAAAATGGGTTGGACACCACTGCTTTAGGATTTTCACAGGGCTATCCATGAGAATTTGTTTTCAAATTGAAAGACTGTAGGTAGTCTGAACAGGGCCTCCTATGTTTTCTGATGCTTGTGGTCCCTTTTTCATAGATATGTACCAAACTGGCATAATTATCAAGGCAGGGGTGCTACCAACAAACAAAATACTACTAAAAGACTGAGACTCCCAGATGCATGAAATATTTGTTTTCAAAAATGTGAAGAAATGGTTCAAATTTGAGTCCAAAAATGTATATGAGGAAGAAGAACATTTTGATTCATCATCAACAAAAGCATTTGTGGATCTCAGCATTTCTTCTGCCTTTCCTCCTTGCTTTGGAAGCAGAAAAATGTTTATTGCTTTTGCTTTCTAGCTCTCCATAATAGAACCCTTATGTTTTCCTCAAAATATCTTAAACTTACCAGCATTTCTGAATTGCTTTTCATTTTGTACCAGACTATCTAAATTGGCAGTCTTTCTACTCATCCTGAATGGATCCATCACAGTAAAAATGACTGTTATGTAATAGAATCCTTGCATGAAGGATTCTAATAATGTAAATTGCATAAAATCTTCGTTTCATTATGTCACAATAAAGAAATTGAGAAAACATATATAAGAAGCTCTACGAAAACAGAAGATATTTCACAATGTCAGTGACATTCATCGTTTGATAAATCTCTTGTTGTATCACTTTGTACCTAATATCGATGCAAAGGAAATTATTTCCCAACATCCTTGTTGATAACCAGATATAAATCTTTGACATTGTTCAAATAATTGCATATAAAATATTTTTATTTAAAAAATGGATGTGAATGTTCATTTTTAAAGGAGATATTTTGAACCAGGCTTGCTCCAAAGAATAGTTATGATTATTATGATTATGTGCCCCATTTCTCTGTTTCTTTATTCAAGAAAGGCTTCCAAGGCAGCACATACAGTGAGAACACACACACACACACACTGCAATTAGGAATATCATTGTATACATGAAGGAAAGGAGCTATGAATTGGTTTTACCTACAAGTAAATAATCCAACTGCTTAGGATCTGACAGATGTAAATATGGTAAGCTGCAGAAAGAGTCTGTCTATGACCCGAGGACCTTTCCATCATCTACCCCAGTATTGTGGAATGACCTGTCAGAAGAGCTCCAACAGGTCAATGAGATGCTGAAATTTAAAACACACTGAAGACCTATATCTTCTAGCATATCTACCCAGACAGTTTAAAATATAACTTTTAAAATCACATTATATGTTTATTATGTTTTAATTTTTGTTCCATGTATTTTAATATGTGTATGATTGAATATGTGCTTTTAGGGAATGTATTTTAATATTATGATGCATTTTAACTATGTTGTGCCCTGCCTCACGCTGTAAGGAAAGGTGGATCATATTATTATTATTATTGTTGTTATTATTATTAGCACAGTTTTGCAGAGCCCTTTACATGACAAAATATTAGAATAAACCCAATGTAGATACTTCTCAATAATCAGGTAAATTCTTATCTTAGTAATCTTGCTACTTTTCTGTTTTTATTTATCAAGGGCAGATTTGCCATTGTGTTTAGTTGTGCTTAAGCACAGGTACCTGTTGGATGGGGAGGGGGTGGGGGTCTATATTCCAGTCAAAAAATGTATTTATGATGAATTTTGATAATCTACAGGAGTATGCCACAAATCAGGCCTTCCTCCTTCAGGACCCAAGGAAGGGGCCTCATAACTTAATTATCGCAGAGTCTCATTTGTTCTAAATCTGACACTGAAGAAGCTGGTTAGAAAATGCCTTCAAAATGACAAAGACCTTTCGAATTATAGGTAAATTTTGGAAGAGAAATAAAAATTTTTGGTAAAACATTCATTTTAATGGTGGCTATTCTTCCCATGAGTGATATATTAAGATTGTTCCAGTTTTTTAAATCTCTCTTGATTTCTTTCCATTTTTCTTTGTAATTATTTTTAAATAATTGGGATTTTTTTGCTATTTGTATTCCTAAATATTTTATCTCAGATGAAATTTGCATTCCCGGTTTTTTTGGTAGTATTTCTTGACTTTTCTTTGGCATATTCTTAGTTAAGATCTTTTTTTCTTATTTATTTTGAAACCTGCCAAATTTCCAAATTTTCTATTTTTCTCTATCCAATTCTTAATATTCTCTCTTGGCTCTTCAATTATGCAAATTAAATAATCAGCAAATGCTCTGAATTTATGTGCTTGTTTCCCCACTTCTGGAGCCGTAAATTGTTGTCTTCTCTTAAATTCTTTAGCAGAATTTCTAGTGCCATAATGAAGATGAGCGGTGAGAGGGGGCAGCCTTGTCTTGTTCCTTTCTCGATTATTATTTCACTTGAAAGTTGTCCATTAATCCAAAGGGTTGCTGTTTGTGTGCTATATTATTTATTTATTCAAACTTTTATACCGCCACTCCTCAAGGGCTCTGAGCGGTTTACATAGTTTGAGCAAACAAAAAATAACGTATCACAGAAATTACGTACAATAGGGAAGGGGGTGGGGACTAAGACATTAAATAGGACAAGATCAGATGGACTTAAGAGTCCACACAGATAGCATAATGTCCAGGGATCATCTGCCAGTGGGTTGAAACAAAACAGTCAAAAGGAGGTAATTGATGGGTTCTCAGAACATCATAAGGGATCTTCGGCTTGGGGGGAGGAAACTCCACTCTACCCCCATGTCCTAGTGATTCAACCTTAGATCTCCAGACTATGGTAATGTCGTGTTTTCTATAGTGGCAGCTGGCTGATACAGGCTCCTGGTGCCTAAAATTTGAATTCCAGAAGGTCCTGGCATGGGACCTTCTCCAGGTACAATTATATCCCATATCCAGTTCTATGAATATCGCGTAGAAGAACTCCCATCTTAAGTTGTCAAAAGCCTTCTCAGCATCTAATGCAACTAAGGCTAATTCAGTTTGATGATGGTGCTCATAGAATTCTAATATGTCCAATATATTCCTCATATTATCTTTCATGTGTCTTCCTGGAAGGAAGCCTGTTTGTTCCTCCCAAATCTATATATTCAAAAAAGTCTTCATCCTTTCACTCAGAATCTCTGTAAACATTTTATAATCCAAATTTAGTAAGGAGATGGGCCTAGAATTTTTAATGTCCATTTCATCTGTATTTTCTTTGTGTATCAGTGTAATGGTAGCTGTTTTCCATGTTTCTGGGATTCTTTTTACCATCAGGACATTGTTCAGAAGTTTCTTCAGATGTGGTGTTATTTCTTCTTTCATTGTTTTGTAAATGAAGGACCATGCGTGACGTACAGCCCTTTGCTCAGGGACTCAAGACCTGGCTTTTTAGCAAAACTTTTAATGTTTAATGCAATCTATTCGGTATTTGTTGTAATGTTTTTATGCAATTTGTTTTATGTAAATCGCCTGGAACATTTTAATGTAGGGTGATTAACAAGTGAGAAACTGAAACTGAAAAACTGAAAATATTGCTGTGAAGCCATCAGGCCCCGGTGCTTTGGATGGGTTTAATTTTTAATTTCCCTTTTAATCTCTTCTTCTGTTATTTCTTTGTTCAATAATTCTCTTTGCAATTCTGAAATTTTTTCATGTTTTTGCTTTCCAATATAGTTTATAATTTTCTCCATTTTACTTTGATCCTTTGCATATAGGTTCCCATAAAATGTATGAGATGCCTGAATTATTTTATTATCCAATGTAATCTCTTTATTTTCAATTTTCAGTTTTAGTATCTGATTTGCTTGTCTTTTCTTCCTCAATTTCCACGCAAGCCATCTTCCTGGTTTATTCGCATTTTGAAACTCCTTCTGTTTAAGAAATTTCATTTGTTTTGCTGTCTCTTCTATTTCTAAATAACATTTTTATTTCTTTGAACTTTCCAAAATGTTTTGTGCTTCCTTATCTTTGGGATTCTTTTGAGTTTATCTTCTACCTCTATTTCTCTGTTTATTTTCTGGATATCTTGTCTTTTTCTTTTTTTTCCTTACTGCCTTACGTTGGATAAAAATTCTCCTCATGACCCCTTACAAGCATCCCATAAAATTTCTGTTTTCATATCTGATTTGTCATTATATTCAAAGAATTCTTTAAGTAATTTGGACGTATTTTGTATATCTTACTCTGTTTTAAGCAGGTTGTCATCTAATCTCAATTTTCTAGTTCTATTTTTCTGGTTTATTATCATCTCTAGAGCACCATGATCTGATAAGTCTCTGGGTTTAATTTTTTTGAATTTTTGAAATTCTTGTTGTTAGTGTCTTGGATGTCCAGATCATATCAATCCTGGACCGGTTTTGATGTGTATCTGAAAAGAAAGTATAATCTCTCTCATTCTCATTATGTAGACGCCATATGTCCTCAAGATCTAAATCTCATTTTAACTTCAAAAAGTTCATTGATAGAGTGCTTATATTTTCTCTTTTTCTTCCTTTCTTATTTTTTGTTTTGTCCAATTTACAGTTCATCATTCAATAAAAATCGCTCATTATGATCAAATTCTCGAATTCTATTTCTTGAATTTTGTTTTCTAGAGTTGACACAAATTTGGATGTTGACCCATTAGGAGCATAAATATTACATACCAAAGTTCTTTCTTTTCCTTGTTTAATCAAAATTCCCACTATTCTGCCCTCTGTGTCTTTAAATGCCAATTCAGCTGGTAGTGTCTTCTTCACATAGATGACTACTCCACCTTTTTTCTCTGCTGCAGATGAGTAGAATTCCTTTCCTATTTTGTTATTAAATGTGTTACATGTCTTTGTGCAATATGTGTTTCTTGTAATGCAGTAAGGTCATAATTACCTTACTTAATTTGGTTGAAAAGTTGGAACATTTTACCATGCTTGGTGGACATGACCTAAAGTGAAAATATATTGGAGGAAAATACAAGAAGTCTGTGAAACAATATTGAAAATAAAAATTTATATGAAACCAAAATGTTTTCTATTAGGCCTAACAGATGAAAATATTGAGCTGGATCAAAACCAGGACATCCTATTTACATATTTTACCATGGCTGCCAGAATGGTGCATGCCAAAAAATGGAAATAAAAGAAATGGACAAATTGACATTTGCCCTAAAAGAAACACATTTTATTCTTGAAAAAATGGAAATATATTCAATAAAAAATTATTTTAAAAAAGATGACAAAGACCTTGAAAGATAAAGTATGTATGGAACATCTTAATAATAATAATAATAAACTTTATTTCTAACCCACATCCATCTCCCCAAAGGGGACCCTGAGCGCCTTACATGGGGACGTGCCTGAACAACAAATTTTAAAAAAATCACAAACATCAGAAAACAATAAACACAATAAAAGCAATAAACACAATAAAATGCATATATAAAACCACAACAACATAAGTGAATCTAAACAAAAACAAGAGGGCGAGCCACATGTACATATAAAATGTTTAAAAACTCAGAGGAGATAACAGTAGTGTCAACACATAAAGGGTCACATGGGGGGAAGAGGTCTTGTCAAGAAAACGGGGGCATTTGGGAATCTAATCTCCAAAAGGCCCAGTGGAAAAACCAGGTTTTCAGTTGTTTTTAAAGGATTCCAGTGAGGGGGCATTCCTAATCTCTTAAGTGAATGGAACATCCAAAAATCAGAAAAGGGTCTGTTTCTGTTTCTAGAATAGCAAATTTTAGAAACAGAAAAGGACCCAAAGGACCCTTCTACATAGCCATATAAAATCCAGATTATCAGATTTGAACTGGATTATATGGCAGTGTAGACTCATATAATCCAGTTCAAAGCAACTAATGTGGATTACCAGAGAGAGAGAGAGAGAGAACATTTTCTCTCTGTCTTGTGTAAAAGTCACCTAAAGTAATTCAAAGTAGTAGTAGGGAATCATCTTTATTAGAAGCAATGGGAAAAGTCTTAAAGAACAGAATGAGGTTTCAAGTCTTTTAATGTTAATGAGAAGAAAAAAGAACTAAAATGGAAGATGGATGGATTGATTCTGCAGGGCAACTTGGGATGTATTCATACTGAACAATTACACTATTTGATATCGCTGTAGCTTTTAAACTTTATTCTTTTGAATTGTGGGTTTGTGTTTTGGTGATGCTAGACTACTCTGACAAAGAGTTGTACCCCTTCCCATCAGCTTTACTACTACCATGCTCTTGCAGAGGATTGATGTTACATGTGAAACAAGAAATCCCAAGATTTGGAGAGAAGTGTATCTGGCACAGCTTCATCATACCTTGGCCAAGCAGTTGTTGAGTCAGTCCCCACACATTCCAACAGCCATTGCTCTGGCCCATTGAAGAAGGCAAGAGCAGTCAGGATTTGCTGAACTTAATCTCTTTGCTATTCGCCTTTCCTTAAATTCTACCAGTTTTTTAGGTTGTAAGATTGGGGACAGGCAGCTCTTGAACTACTGATTTGTAAGCCATCCTGGGAAAATATTTGTCAGAGTAATTGTATATAAATATTCTAATTAAAAAACTTTGTTTGTTACAGTTGAACACATGCCGTCAACCACATACACGACCACCCATCCCCATACATTGCATTGCATTGATATTCAGCATTGTTGCATAATACTATTCTGCCAAAACATATGCATGCTATACTAATGCAATCTCAACTGCATGCCGCCTGCATTTAAAGCAGAGGTGGGGATGCGCTGGAATCTGGAGGGATAGACACCATCATTTGGAGAACTGGAAGATTGACAAATCAATTTTGGTTGCCATTTTGGCAGGCCTGAAATATAACATTACTTAAGGCTATTTGGGTGAAAAGTGAATATCTGTTTGAAATAGCTTGTAATAGCCTAATCTTAGAGTACATCTGCACTGACCACTTAATGCAGTTTGAAGGCAGCTTGACAGCATAGTGTTTCAATGAGGCATGCTGCAAACATAGCAATGTGCTTTTAAAGCTCTAAACGGGGATAAGCAAACTCAGGGACTACTTTGAAATAAAACCTGTAATGTGTATCAGTGTGCCTAAGTATAAACCACACTGCACAGCAAAAATGAATAAGGCACACACACTCAGGAATCTGCACATGCACACTGAAGTAGAAGATGATGAGGGGGAAAACATGTTGATTCCATCATGACTATGAAACTATGGATTCATTGAAGTTAAAGATAAGAACTTTGTCACATGGACTAGAATTAGACCCTGCTCTTGGGGTTACATAGAGCCAGTGTGGTGTAGGATATCTCTTGAGATTGAGATTATGATAAGGCACAATGTGAAGACACACCAATTTTTTTTAAAAAAACTCAACAACAACCAACTTGAAGTACTATTTAGACCAGGCATGGGCCAACTTCAGCCCTCGAGGTGTTTGAACTTCAACTACTAGAAATCACAGCCAGTTTACCAGCTGTTAGGAATTGTGGGAGTTGAAGTCCAAAACACCTGGAGGGCTGAAGTTTGCCCATGCCTGCTTAAGACTGATTTTCAGATTTGGTTTCAGTTATGTTTTCTACTCAGCTAGTAATAAAGAAGCATGCCTGCGCTAAGAAGAATAGGATGGTTTATTCTGCAGTAAGCTTTGGAAGAATATTTTTAAATGGTCAAAATCTTTTTTTGGAGTATTGGGAAAGCCTGACCAAAAAAATCCTTGACAGATGAAAATCTTTGCAGTTTAGAACACTTAGTGCAAAATTCATTCATAATTATTCCCTGTGGAGAACACGCTGTTTCCTGCACAGAAAACAAGTGGGACCTTTGTGCTGAATAAGTTATGAACTGCAAATAGTCTTGAGAAATGGAAGCTTTCAAAATGTTCTTGCTGAAGGAAGAAAATTGCTAAAATTACTTGATGCTTCCTTCAAGAATGAAATTAGTGAAAAACTATATCTCTATTCTGCAGTCAATATGATAAGAAGAACAGAATTGGATACCTATTGCCTAAGTTCAAGGGACACAGAGATAAGCTTTCTGAAGAAATAAATTTGCTCTGAAGCACTGTGTTTACTCTTTAATGCAGCTACATTTCTCAGAATCATAGTGGGTGGTTTTCTTTCTTTTTTACTGTGAATATTCTGTGGGCATCGGTGTCTACTTTAGGATACCATTTTTCCTTTCTTGTCCACATTTTTGTGCGTGGAGATGTACTGGAAAGGGAGACTGTTAGATATGATCTTCAGACTCACAATGTGGTCAGCAATCACTAGCAATTTTTCACTCCTGTTTTAAGCACTAGTGGAGTGTGGGCTGCCCAATATATATTCTTAAAAGACCCGCACAGATTATTGACTTGCAGATGCTAAAATAAATGCTTATATCCTGTATTAGTCCAACACAAAGGTCACAAAATACTACCAGTAGGAAAGAGTTTTGAGTGCTCTTGAACTTTTTATTTGATATGATGTAGAATCAAAGTTTAAAAGTATGAGGGAGGGGAAGGAACTTTTGGATTACAATCTAAAAGTGAAAGCAAGAGAAGGCTGCACCAATTTCTTTCAATTTTCTTAGGTTAATGCATACATCAGTTCAATAGCCTACCTGCCAGCCTCACTAATTTATCCATGAAATGAGTAAAACTTTTAGATTCAACTATAATATCATGACCAGGAGTAATTTCACCAAGCTTTTGTTACACAAGGCTGATGTGGACTGAGGAATGTGTGCTCAAATGCTGAGACATGACCAAGTTTTTCTATAAAATCAATTCAGTTTTGATCTTTACCTATTCTCTGTTGAAGAGGTTGCAATGATTGGCCCTTTTAAATGTTGCTGGACTGCAAATCCCAGCAGTCCAAGTCACACTAGAAAATGGTGAGAAATGATGTAGTCCAACATTATCTGTTGCATTACAGCCTGTTATTTTGATGAGTAAGCTACAGGAAAAATAAAGCCAACTGAAAAGAATAATTTCATTTCCATTTCCAAGCAGAATTTACAAAACAATTTGGAAAGTCTAATATGGGGATAGTGACATTGATAGAACTGCCCAAGCCTAAGGCAAAGCCTATCACAGGATGGTTGCAAATGAACTTTAGGAGATACTTTGGGTGTAGTGTCTAACTAGTAATTATCTCTTCCTCCATCACTTTCTTTTTCTTTCTCAACTGACTAGTTTTCCATATCTATTCAGCTGGAATATAAAGGAGAAAAGACAGAATGAATTGAGACTATAGCTAGGATAAAGAATCATTTATCATTCATACCAGAGTAAGGTGGTGCACATGTTCATGCAATTATATTAACATCATAATTAATTAATGAGTTTGGATACACTTAACAATGCTTCTAAAATTAAATAACGGCTGTAACACAGTTGTCATCAATAAAAAGACCTATTAACCACCTGTTCTTCCATTATACACAGCAACATTTCAATGTCCAATTGCCTGATCAGGTGGGTAAGAAAAGGTAGAATTTTAAACATGATAATTGTAATGAAGAAATATAGCATATAGCATAATGTTTTCAGTGTTGGACTGGGTCTCTGGGGCCAGGACTTGAATCCTCATGGCCATGGAAACCCACTAGGTGACCTTAGGAAAGTGATATTCTCAGAAAGGCAAAGGCAAATCCCCTTTGAACAGATTCTGCCAAGAAACGCCTATGATAAGTCACCATAAGTCAGAAATGATTTGAAGGAGAAAAAATAAGAAATGTTTTATTTATTTATTTATTTAAAAGTTTTGTACCCCGACCTTCTCACCTCCAAGGAGGGACTCAGACCGGCTTACAGCAAAATTTAATGTCATACAAATTTAAAACATCTTAAAACAGCATATTAAAATACATAAAAACAGAGATACATAAAAACCACATTGCCATTAAAACCACATTCAACTCAGTTTATAAAAGTGGCCACCCATTTCAGATTGAAATCAATCTCGGCTTATTCTGGGAAGGTCTCGTTCCACATCCAAGTCTATGGCTTATCATAGCAATTTGCGGCCGAAACATCTGGATTCCCTGATTATCCAACCAGGGCAACCCTTTTAGGGAAATGAATGAGAGGTCTGTTTTCAAGATATTGAGATCAGCCTCTTCCCATTCCAGGGCCATTTAACTTTACTCACCTGTCAACTTGAACTTTAAGGTGAGTGTTTAACTTAATGGCCCTCACCCCTGAAGGAGGTGCCTTAGGTGCACACAAACTATGGGATTTCCCTAACTATTTACCTCTAAGGCTTATTAAGTACAATCCACCACCCTTTCTAGCCCCTAAACCGTAAAGGGGTAGGCAAAAAAAACCCTCCCTAAAAATTAGGGTGAAAAGGGAAAAAAATTCCTACCCGATTCCTGAAGGCAACCAAAAATCACTACTGTTAATGGGCGGGAGTGGTGGGTTGGCGTCCAAGCTTAGAATGACCTTAGGGGGGGCTGGCCTTTCAACAGGAAGGCCACGCCCCCTGCTTCCAGAAGGTTCCTGAGGAACCCAGCCTCTTTTCCCTAGGGGAGGAGGCAAATTCCTCTCCTTCCTGGTTTCACGAGCTGGGAAAGGCTGTAATGAATCCCATTCAAATAAGTGGAAGAAGGACCGGGACTGTGGTGCTGCTGGCTGGGTGTCAGCTGCATTAAGATCACTACTGACTGAAAGGTCATGAGTTCGAAGCCTGCCCGGGTTGGAGTGAGCTTCTGACCAATTTTGGGTAGCTTGTTGTTGATCCTTGCAGCCCAAAAGTCAGTTGCATCTGTCAAGTAGGAAATTTAGGTACCACTTTGTGAGGAGGCTAATTTAACTAACTTATGAGGCCATAAAAATCTCCAGCAAGCATGCAGGGAATGAGGAAAGTACTTCATCAGTGTCGCAGATGGATGGTGAAGTGACAGCTTCCCCGGTGGCCAGAAAAAGTTGGAATGCCAAATAGCCTCTGACTGTCTCTGACTGTCTGTCTATATGTGTTTTGTGTCTATGGCATTGAATGTTTGCCATGTATATGTACATTGTAATCCACCCTGAGTCCCCTGTTGAGTGAGAAGGGCAGAATATAAATACTGTAAATAAATAAGGTGCAACAAATTATTTTTTCATATTTCACTGCTTCTTCTGGATAGATCCATACAAAATATACATTGTTATTTGGAAAACTCTGTGCTGTAGATTGAGGCATGGGTTTGTATTGTATTGTTTTTTTAAAGAGATTTTATCAACATAAATATAACATGTACCTCAAAATCAGATAATGTTAACAAGGAAGCGATCACAAGAGCTATCTTGTCCAACCATTCGGGAATATACAATTGAGACACTCATAAAAGATGATCATGAAAGTTCTGTTCAAATACCTTCAAAAAGAAAGCAGAATGCAGGGTCCTATGAAGCAATGGCTTTTCTATGTTTTGTTCTCCTTACTTGTATCATCTTGCTATTCTCTGAACTCACCCCTACGTGTCTATATTCTCCTTAACATGAAGTACCTGGCACTAAATGCATTACACTAGATGAAACCAGTGCACAATATACTGGTACTATTACTTCCCTAAACTTGGGAACTATTGTTCTATTAATGCAGACCAAAACATTATGTTCATTATTGTTGCAACACTACACTTCCAGGCCATGTTGAATTTATCATCAATAATAATCCCAAGGAAACCCCGGTGGTGCAGTGGGTTAAATTCTTGTGCTGGCAGGACTGAAGACAGACAAGTCACAGGTTCGAATCTGTGGAGAGCACAAATGAGCTCCCTCTGTCAATGCCAGCTCCCCATGTGGGGACATAAGAGAAGCCTCCCACAAGGATGGTAAAACATTAAAACATCCAAGTGTCCCTGGGCAATGTCCTTGCAGAGGGCCAATTCTCTCACACCAGAAGCGACTTTTAGTTTCTCAAGTCGCTTCCAACACACACAAAAATTCCTAAGGTCTTTTGACAGTTGTAGCACTGCCAAGCCAGACCTCCCCTATTCTATACCTTAGTATTTGGTTCTTGTGGCCTAAATGTAAAATTATGCATTTGTCAATTTTAAATTTTATTTATTAATTTCTACCCAAGTTTCTAGTTTATTAAGGTCCTTTTGAATTCTGTCTCTATTTTCAATGTGTTATCTAGCTCTGTAGTTTTGTATTGTCAGAAAGCCTGACAATACAAGCTTGCTTTCATCCCATCATCTATGCCATTAATAAAATATTGAAGAGCCATGCCAATCCACTGGGTATCTCCTTCCTGTATAAAGCAGAAATATGGATGATAATTCTTTAAAATGATACATTCAAATACATGAGATTCAAACCAAACCCACAGTCTACTGAACCAGGACCCAATTTATATAGGGGGGGGGGGGGGGCAGGGAGAGAGAGGGCAGGGAGGGAGGGAGAGAGAGATTAGTTTGTTTGGATTTGTCTTGACAAAACAATGCTGGCTCCTACAAATCACTTTAAACACAAAAGGGGCCCTTATCAGGTCAACTGAGAAACACAAGTAGCTAAACCTAATGCAGATATCCTAAAACATCACCAGTTATATGCATCAACATCCTATATCTATGTGGCCTGGATATCAATTGCAAATGCAGAGAGGATGCATAGCTAATGCTATCTGCCTGCTATTTGCCACCTGGTCTTACTGCTCAATACATTCAAATGACCATACAATGATAGGTAATCTCACGTGTAGTTACGAAAGTAACTGACTATGGGGCAGCACACACACCCTGTTAAATAAATGCCAAACAGCTGTGCAAAGGTAAACAGAGTCTGTTTCCTACTGTGCTGAGTAGGATTCACCTCAGGCACTATGAGTTGATTGCCGAATGGCGACCAGAGCGGGCTGAATACCGGGCCGAATACCGGGCCACGCTGCAGCCGTGTCCCAGTTGCCAGGCACTGTGGACTCCCAAATGGGAGTCCTTCCGTGATGAAGGGAAGACTAGATGAAAAAATCACGGAGTGACGAGCCGCCCGGGTAGTCTCCCAAGCCGTGTTGCTCCCGCGTCGCCGCTACGCTCGATGAGAAGATCGCCGGATGCGGGATGAGTCGCTATCAATATATGTCACGCATCTCCGATGGACTGTGATTGGCCACTGATGTGGCGCTGCCTGGTGAGGTCCGTTGTTGATCCTCGTAGTATGGAGATGTGCGCATCCCGGATCACGGATGCGAATGGATACCAAGGGAATCAGTAGCTACTGAAATGGACATCCAAGTGCCACCTCTGTGTTGATGGAGGCAGGCAGGATTTTCCCCGGGTACTGGTTGTGGGGGGTCGGGAGCAGGTGAGGGTTTTGCCCTCCCTTCTGCTAGAGATCCCCGTGTACAACTGGTGGGCCACTGTGTGACACAGAATGCTGGACTAGATGGGCTGAGGCCCGATTCAGCATGGCTCTTCTTATGTTCTTATGTTCTTATGGTGTGCAGACCAGACTAGGGAACGCCGAGTTGATGGATCCGTGCTGATAATTAGCGCTAGAGGTGAATCACTCCCCAATGCTGCCAAGTGTATGAAGTCCTTGGATTGCTCAGAGCAGCCAAGGGCAGATCCAGGGGCGTATCCAATAATCAACCCAGGAAAATGCAGGAGTATTAAAGCATGATCAAATATCATGTATCCCAGGAGGTTTGTCATAAACCTATTGTGCACCAACACAGGGTTGCCAGTCTGATCCAGATAGAAGCCTAATTGTGAGGCTGGCGGCTCTCACAATGGTCAGGTGAACACCAATGGGTGAAGTAAATGCTAGAGAGGGTCCCTAGTCCCGTTTCGCTAGTGCATCTTTATGCTCCTCAGGGCATTTTAGGAATCAGAATATATACAGTATTGGTGGTGCATAGCATGATAGAAGAATCAATTAATGAAGAATCATGAGCATCACAAATGTGCATGGTTTCCACCAGGTAGAAAATGACCCACTGTGATTTTTTCATCTAGTCTTTCCTTTATCACAGAAGGACTCCCATTAGGGAGCCCATAGTGCCTGGCAACTGGGACACGGCTGCAGCACGGCCCGGTATTCGGCCCGCTCTGGTTGCCATTGGGCAATCAACTCATCGTGCCTGAGGTGAATCCTACTCAGCACACGACCTGGGAGTCCATAGACTCTGTTTACGTTTGCACAACTGTTTGGCATTTATTTAACAGGGTGCGTGTGCTGCCCCATAGTCAGTTACTTTCGCAACTACACGTGAGATTACCTATCATTTTATGGTCATTTGAATGTATTGAGCAGTAAGACCAGGTGGCAAATAGCAGGCAGATAGCATTAGCTGTGTATCCTCTCCGTATTTGCAATTGATATCCAGGCCACATAGATATAGGATGTTGATGCATATAACTGGTGATGTTTTAGGATATCTGCATTAGGTTTAGCTACTTGTGTTTCTCAGTTATCCTACAAATCACTGTCATAAAGATACCTTCAAACAGATTTCTTTTAAATCCTCTGTAATGTTTTTCCTGGTATTAAGTTTAGGCTGAGTGGACTGTAATTTTCATCTGTAGCTATCATTTGTTTATTTATATACCGCCCAGGTCTCTTTTCTTATTGAATGGAATTATTTGCGAATTGTATTATATATCTCCCTTTTAGGAACATACTCTCCAATTGTCCTGATTTAGCAGGGAAAATCCTGATGGCTCCTCTGTCATGCTACTTATCAACTGCATTAAATATATCTTTGTTCTCTATTCTTACTTAAAAGGGCAAAAGTAAATTTTATTCAATTTGGCAAGTGAAGGAAGATATGATGAGAAGGCTCAGGCAAAAGTAAACTGCTGCAGCCCCTCATAGCTTGTGTGCCCTTAACATCTTGACCACAATTTGATTTGCTGGATGCCTTAGTTTTGAATGATATGCATAAGCATGATGATATTAAGGAAGTTGTTTACTACCTGAAAATAATCCAAACAGACCAAATGGGAATTGCTACGGTTGAGTTTTCATTAATTTTTCAAATGTCAATTCCTGAATGGGAGTCAGAGTTTGATAACTATTGTCTAGGTTGTTCAACCTCTGAGTAAGCTGTAAATGTTCTGGACATAGTAATTTATTTCCTTGTTCAGCAAATATTGACTTCCAACTACATGTTTAATGCAGTGCCAGATCACGGTTATGCATGAATGTGCACAGTTCAAAATGGGCAAAGATTATGGAGAAACATCTAACACAAGCCTGATTGAGCAAAGAGCAGCATGCTTGGAATGAAAAGTGGGACATTTTATTTTTATTTTTGGTTAAAGCCAATACATGAGTTAATGTTATCCTTAGGCAACTTTCACTTATTCAGGCAACACTTATGAACACTTATGGATCATGAAGATGCTGATTTCAGCAGAACAAAATAGCTGCTCTCTTCAAAAAGATGAACTATATTCTTGTTGTCTATACCATGTGAGATATAAATATTTAAACAGTAGTAGGCAAAAATCAAATTTCATTTGCTCTATATTTAGAGCAAATTAAACTTAGTTATACTGTAGTTGCAGAGGCATTTTTGACACCACAGTAGCCATCAATACTATCTTATCCCATTGAGCTCAACGAATTGCCTTCTGGTTTAAAGTTAAATCTTTGAACTAATTACATGTTGTATTGATTATAATTGGCATAGTGGAAGCTCAATGAAATTTAAATCTAACCTGTAGTTGAAAGAGCTGGGGAATTGCATTGAGCTAGACTCAAGAGTTTTTGAACTAAAATAGAGGGCATAGTAAAAAAAACCTATTAAGAGATTTTCATTTCAAAGTTTCGTAGGCATTTCTTCTATCACTACTGCTGTCATTGGACAATCATCACCTGCCATTACTACTGCTCTTTGTGGAAAGAGGAATGGGACATACAAGGTGATCTCTGGAGCTTTCCAGAGGGCCAACTTGGCCAAAATGTCTGGATTTCTGAGGAAGAACCCTTAGTCAGCATTGGAGAGCTGAGTGCTATCCATTGCTCTACTGTAAGCTTTACACAGGATGTCATAGTTTTCCAGAACCTACCAATAACCTGGTTATTGGTAGGACAATTGCAGTATTTTCCTAAGTACTTCTGGCAAACCAATAGACAGGTTATTTGTAGGCCAGGAATACACTTGGGAAAATACTAAAAAATACAATATCCAAAACATGATACCTTTTTTGGGCCATCATTAAGCAAGCTTTTGGCATTCTATTCTGTTGGTAGTTCAATTGAACTACAGCAGAAACAACAACTGTTACAAAATACAGTCCTATAACCCCAATAACATCTCTTTTTTTCAGACTGTGGTAAAATTATTTAACATCTTTTGCCTTGCATGATGTGATTTGTGCTCATTTGTAATTTTTTTTGCTACATGGTTGACATGTATATATTCCTCCTAATAAATACTGACATTGAAGGGAAAAATATCCCAGTACTATTGGCAGCATGGTGATTCTCAGCTTTGTCCTGGTATATTAATTCATAAGATCTGATTAATCCATGTAAAGTAGATGTAGTTTGTTTGTACATTTTATTGTTGTTGTTGTTGTTGTTGTTGTAGCTGCTGATGTTGTTATAGGCCATACTTGAAAATCTGGGGGGGGGGGGGACACTATTAACAATGATATGGCATATAGAAAGCATGATAGATCCTCACACAGTGGTTTGAAGGTGATACTGACGGTGTGCTGAAAAAACTGTGTTCAATTACCACAGTGGTCGAAGCTTCAAGGACAAATTCCCTTTCCTTTTAGAGCTTTCATCCTTGCCATGCACTAACTTTACCTGTTATTAGCTTCTTTTTCCAAACCATCTTCATGGGTTAAGAGGAGGTGGAAAAATAATATTTCATTTTCACTTCACTGAGGTTTTCTTATTCTTGAATTGATTTCACATTTTAAAGTTCACCAGTAGTGAAGCAGAACAAAAACAATTTATAAACAGTTGAAGTCTGAATCTTCCAAAATGAGATCTATTTACTTTGGAACATGCAGTCATCCATCCATACTGACTTCAGTACATCAGATATGTAGGCTTCTAGTAACAGAAATGCTATCATAGACAAGCTCTATGTATGTGTCACATTCTATGAAATAAATGTTATTTCCACAATGATTCAGAAAGAGGATGCCACTTTTTCTGAAGCAGTTCGATTTCTTAATTCCCATTCATTAATTCAAAAATATGTGATTGGAAAATCTTTATTAGCTGAGCATTGCGTTTTTTGGAGTTACTAAAATATAGTAATTTTACTAAGGATGTGAAAATCTCTATTTCTTTCCTTAAATCCTGCCTACATTTCCCTACTGTCTCTTTTTCACACTGGGTTGTGAGACTGGGTGTTTTCTTCCTGCACTAAAATGTATACATTTTATTGATTTCCTTAACTAGTAAATCTATTTACATGATGATTCTCCACTGACTAACATGTGTTTTTGCTATTTTCCCCAACTTTATATATTTCAGCCATTCATATTTTAAAATACTCCTCCGAAACATCCTTGCAAATGAGCAAACACTTTCTCTAGTCTTAAAAGGACCCCACTTTTATGAAGATGGAGACTAATGAAATTTATTTCCATCTCTAAATCTTCTGAGATGCTTTCTCAGCCTCCTTTCTTTCCATTAATATTATATATTTTGGTATCCAAAGTACTTCATCTAATTTGCTTTGGGAGCTAGACATAATCTTCAGTCTTGTAGTAAGTCTAATAAATTGTGCTGCCTCGGATTTTCTCTTTTAAATCCAATCCTTACTATCTGGAGGTGTAAAAAAAGCATTGACATGCAACCTGTTGAGCAGTTACAAATGCGTAAGTTAGAACTAAGTAGAGTCTGTGCTCCCAATTTGTAGGTTTGGCTTCTGTGGGTCTGGTTATGTGTGTATTTGATTAATATATTTTCTCCAGGAATGTATAATTCCTCCAGTGCCGCTCTGTGGTCAACTTCTGCCAGATGTAAAATTTTGACCATATTGTCATGCTGGAGGACCTAGAGCAGGGGGGCTCACACTTTTTCAGCATGCGAGCTACTTATAAAACAACCAAGTCAAAATGATCTACCTACCCATTATGGAGATCTTGTGGCCTGGTCGACCTGGGCGGGATGAGTGCCGGTTGCTTACCCTGGATGGCGAGTGTCTTAGCCCGTCACCTTTGGTTAAGAGCTTGGGTGTTCAATTGGACTCCTTGCTGACCATGGAGGCCCAGGTCTCCATGGTCAGCAGGACGTCATTTTTCCACCTACGACTGGCTAGGCGACTGGCACCCTACCTGTCCAGGAACGACCTGGCCACGGTGATCCAAGCGACGGTCATCTTGAGGTTGGACTACTGTAACACCTGCCTGCCACCTCAAGAGGAGAAGGAGGAAACAGTGCTGCTCCCCCCCCAAGGCCAGCTAAGAGGAGGAAGGGGACTGAGGTAGAGACTTTAAAAACTCTTGTCTCCTGGCTGCTGCTTCTTACACCTGCCTGCCACCTCAGGAGGAGAAGGAGGAAACAGTGCTGCTCCCCCCCCCCCCAAGGCCAGCTAAGAGGAGGAAGGGGACTGAGGTAGAGACTTTAAAAACTCTTGTCTCCTGGCTGCTGCTTCTTACACCTGCCTGCCACCTCAGGAGGAGAAGGAGGAAACAGTGCTGCTCCCCCCCCCAAGGCCAGCTAAGAGGAGGAAGGGGACTGAGGTAGAGACTTTAAAAACTCTTGTCTCCTGGCTGCTGCTTCTTACACCTGCCTGCCACCTCAGGAGGAGAAGGAGGAAACAGTGCTGCTCCCCCAAGGCCAGCTAAGAGGAGGAAGGGGACTGAGGTAGAGACTTTAAAAACTCTTGTCTCCTGGCTGCTGCTTCTTACACCTGCCTGCCACCTCAGGAGGAGAAGGAGGAAACAGTGCTGCTTCCCCCCCCCCAAGGCCAGCTAAGAGGAGGAAGGGGACTGAGGTAGAGACTTTAAAAACTCTTGTCTCCTGGCTGCTGCTGATCTGTAAGATGGCGGCGGTGAGCAGCAGCAGAAATGCTGAGCTCCGCCGGACCTCCGGAGAACCTGACTTTGCAGCAGCCCCACCGGTCTGGCTGGCCATTCCAGACCGAGAAGACACCCCGAATTTCGGGGAACCATTTGGTCCCCAAGAGACTGCCCGGTGGGCCTGCGGCCTTCATTGGAAGCCTTTCAAATGGAGGCAGAGGCCGTCCTGAAGTCGGCCTTGAATCGGCGGCGGCGGCCAGGATCAGGCGAGTCCGGGCGCAGCTGAGATGCTGAGGAGGGCCTTCCACGGGACCCCTGCCTTGGTCCCCGGTCCCTTGGCCGGGCCTGGGGCTGACACCAGGCTGGGAGAATCTAGAGGATTGGCACCGGGGCCCTCGCCTCCCCTCCTCGCCATACGGTGGGAGGCCGCCACCCCCTCCCCCGTGGAGGCGCGGAGGGAGCCCGCGGAGCCCATGGAGCCCAGGAAGATCCGTGGGGCCTGCGAGACGCTATCGGGGAACTTGCCTCCTCCCTCCTTACCATTCGCCAGCTGGTCGAGCGACTGACGATCCAACTCAGGGAAGCCTGGGGCCTGGACCTGGGGTCGCTCCACCGGCCCTCCTGCAGTGGCGAGGAGGGCTCCTGCCTGCCCGACACCTCCCCCGAAGGCCCTGAAGCAGAGGACAACAGCGGGCGCCCGACCGGGCCCACCTCGTTGCCAGGGCCGAGCTTGGACATCCGCGGCACTCGCGAGGGGAGAGGTGAGGAGAGAGAGGAGAGAGCGAGAGAGAGAGAGGGGCGAGTGAGCCAACCGCAGGCCCCGAAATGGACTCCCCCAGGCCACCTGGGCTCGCGGCTCCCTGACGATTTAGCGGTCGGGCAGTGGACCGATCCACAAGAAGATCAGTGGGAGGAGGACTTAGCAGGGCCAGGTTTTGGACCCCCCAGTGGAACCCCACTTAGAGTGGCCGAGGCGGAGCCAGCGGGAACGACGATCCTCCCGTGGTGGAGCCCATGGAGGGCCCTGGGTATCCGGTCCCCCCTAGTGCTGGCAGAAAGGGCGTTGGTAGCAAGTTCCAACATGGTGCCGAACCTGCTTGGCTCGGCGTCCTCAGCCCCACCCCTTCTGCCCACGTCCTCTACTGTAGCTCCACCCACTGCTGAAGAGCTGCCGAGGCTCCCAGACCTGACACCTGGGGCTCTAAATATCTCACAGGTTCTGTCAAGGGCCCCTGGAGGCGCCCTAGACGCCCGTGCCTGCCGGCTTCCTGCTGACCTGCCGGCTTTGATCATCTCCCAGCACTCCACGTTGCTGGGTAGCAGTTTAAAGAAGCCAAAGAAAAATCGTCTGGGCCAGGCGACGGAGACGGCTAAGAGAGAGGCGTGGACGAGCCGGCAGCCGGCCACATCAGCCACCTCCGCCGGCGTCCAACCAACCTAGCGTCCCTGTGGCCAACATCAGCCCAACCTATGCGAAATCCAGCAATGCTGGAGGCCCTTCCTCGGTCCTGGGGCCCCAACAGCCGGCCTCCCCCCTGCTTCCACCTCCGGCCCTTCCATCTACGGCCCGGGTCAGTGCTGAGCCGGCTTCGAACTTGTCGACCACCCAAAGCTCAAAGCAAAGCTCAGACTGGCGTTCCCAGAGAAAGGGAGTAAGACCCAAAAGAGACCCTTCCGATCTCGGACCTTTTGGGGGGCCGGCTACAGTCGGAAGGAGAGACACACAGAACGGCCCCATAGATCGGCCCGGTCGACCAGACTACAAACACATCAAAGGGTCAGAGGGGCCTCCCTAGTACTCAATTGGACAAGCTGCCCACAAGGCCCCCCAGGGACATGGGTGTCTGGCCGGTGAACGGGTTTTGACCTCCCTTTCTGGGGATGGGGGCTCGGGATTAGGGGTTGTTGGCTGAGCCGGTGACAAACGACCGAGTCTCTCCGCAGGCTTCCCTTTTCACGGGGTGTGCCGGAAGCTGAATTCCCGGTCCACCCCTGCCAATCAGGTTCGCTGAGTATCCCAGTGATCTCGGGCGGGGTGTGTACGGTAGGCGCAGGCCGAATGCTAACAATACTGCGAGAACCGGACCGAGTCAAAGACGGACTCAACCCGGCTCTGACCTGCGTCCTATCCCCAGACACGCTGTTGATAGACATCCAGCTCTCCCCCCTTCCACTCTGGTGCTGGTCAACGCACGTTCCGTCCGGAACAAGACGGCCACGGTCAGGGAATTCTGTGAAGACCTCAAGGCGGACCTGTTCTGTATCACCGAGACTTGGCTTCAGGAGAGCGATTCCATCTGCCTCCATGAAGTGGTCCCTCCTGATTACGTGGCCACGCACCAGAATCGGAACGAGGGACGGGACGGGTGGCAATACTCTCCCGTGATGGATTACACCTTAGAGCGATCCCTGCGCTTGTCACCTCGGGATTGAGAGTGTCGGCTTGGTGTGGGAGTCCCCGGAGAGCTTGGCGATCCTGCTGGTGTACCGTGCGCCCTAGCGCACCGGCGGAGAGCTTGGCGCGGCTGCTAGAGACTGTGTCGGAGTGGGCATTGAGGTTTCCCAGACTTATTGTTCTGGGGGGCTTCAATCCACGCCCGCAGCCCCTGGTCCATCTGCAGCCACGGACCTAATCTCGACCATGGCGACATTAGGCCTCTCCTTGTGTAACTCGGGACCCACACACTCAGCCGGACACACCTCGATTTGGTGTTCAGTGCAGGGGTTCAAGTGGACCTAGCCTCTGTATTAGAGGTACCATGGTCGGACCACTGTGCTCTAAGTATCCGGGGGGAGCACCCGCCCCCCCCCCCATGCAAGGGCGCCGAACAGATTTTTGTTCGCCCAAGGAGACTTATGGAACCTGAAAGGCTCCTGAATGCTCTGAGGATCTGGAGTCTATCAGCGTCTCAGTCGATGAGCTAGTCCAGACTTGGAACACCTCACTGGCCAGAGCTCTCGACGAGATTGCTCCCAGGCGCCCTCTCCGCCCCGCAATCATCGGTCCCCTGGTATACAGGGACCTTAGGATCATGAAGCGGGAAAGGAGACGGCTAGAGCGCGAGTGGCGGAAACTCCGTGACGGAGCCTCAGTATCAGCTTATAAGCTAATTAAAGAGTCCTATGAGCATGCTGTCAAGGCAGCCAAAAATGAATACTTCTCTGCCTTGATAGCGTCTGCAAGCTCACGCCCGGCCCAACTGTTTAAGGTAATTCGATCCTTGACGACGGTCCCTACCGTCCCAAAAATAGTGATCAGGCCCTCACTGCCGGTGCTTTTCAGAGCTTTTTACAGACAAGATACTGAGCCTCCGCCGGGACCTCCCGGCCACAGTTGACACAGTAAGAGAGCTAGAGACCCCGTGGCCCTCCGCTGGGCCCACCCTCGACCGGTTTCGGCCACTGGACGCAGATGCTGTTGATAAGATAGTGACTGCGGCTCACCCTACCACCTGCTCCCTCGACCCGTGCCCTCCTGGCTTGTTAGATCTTGCCTGGAGGGGTTACGTGGCCTCTGTTGAATATCATTAACAGCTCCCTTGAGCAAGGAGTCTTTCCAGAGTGCTTAAAGAGGCGGTGGTAGCTCCATTACTGAAGAAACCGTCATTGGATCCTGCGGTTCCTCCAACTACCGCCCAGTGTCGAACCTTTCGTACCTGGGCAAGGTGGTTGAGAGGGCAGTAAGGAGCAGCTGCAATCCTTCTTAGATGATGCAACATGGCTAGACCCCTTCCAGTCCGGCTTCCGCTTGGGGCACGGGACGGAGACGGTTCTGGTCTCCATCACAGACCAACTCCGCTGCCAGCTCGACCAAGGTGGGTCTGTGCTGCTCGTGTTATTGGACCTCACGGCAGCGTTTGACACGGTCGACCACAATCTTTTGATCCACCGCCTGGCCATGGCTGGAGTGAGGGGGACTGTCCTTAAATGGCTGGCCTCCTTCCTCCGCCAGCGGTCTCAGCGTGTGAGGAGGGGGGGTGGTCTCGAGGACTCCCCATTAGTGTGCGGAGTTCCTCAGGGGCCATTCTCTCCCCTCTGTTATTTAACATCTACATGCAGCCGCTTGCACAGCTGGTGCGGAGTTATGGGCTGGTCTGTCACCAGTATGCGGATGACACCCAGCTCATTCTGAGGATGGAGGGCAGGCCGGAGTCCGTCCCCGATAATTTCCAACAGTGCCTCGAGGCCGTTACTGGATGGCTGCGAGCCAGTAGGTTGAGGGTGAATCCGGCGAAGATGGAGATCTTGTGGCTGGGCCACCCGGGCGAGGTGGGTGCCCGGCTTCCGACCCTGGACGGTGCGGCGCTGCACCCAGCGCCGTCAGTGAAGAGCCTGGGTGTCCATTTGGACTCCCATCTGACAATGGAGACCCAGGTCTCCATGGCCAGTAAGGCTGCTTTTTCCACCTCCGCCAGGCAAGGAGGCTGGCCCCTACCTCTCCCGGAGCGACCTAGCCACGGTGATCCAAGCCACGGTCATCTCGAGGCTAGATTACTGTAACGCGCTTTACGTTGGCCTGCCTATGTCGTCGATCCGGAAGCTCAGGCTAGTGCAGAACACTGCCGCCCGGCTCCTGTCTGGGGCTCCAGCAGGTTGCCGTATAACTCCAATCTTGCAGGATCTGCACTGGCTGCCTATCGAGCACCGGGTCGCCTTCAAAGTGTTGGTTCTTACCTTCAAGGCCATTCACGGCCTGGGGCCAGCGTATCTGAGGGACCGTCTCACTCCATATTGCCCATCGAGATCACTCCGGTCTGAGGAGGCCAACCTCTTGGTAATACCATCGGTGAAGCTGGCTCATTTAACATCTACCCGCCGGAGGGCGTTCTCTGTGATAGCTCCCACGCTCTGGAACGCCCTCCCGGCCGAAGCCAGAGCCCTGAGGGACCTACTCCCGTTTAGACGGGCCTGCAAAACACACTTGTGAGTAGGCTCGTCTATACATCCACTGGGCCATTATATTGCTGCTGCTCTTGTTTTAATTATTGTTGTTGCATGTTTTAATGATGTTTTTAAGTGTTCTGTTTTTAACCCTCTGGCGCTGTGCCATTGGTTCTTGTGAGCCGCCGCGAGCCCCTGGGAGTCGGCGGTGTAGAAGTCCCAAGAAATAAATAAATAAATAAATAAATAAATACGTCGGCCTTCCTTTGTCGACAATCCGGAAACTCAAGCTAGTGCAGAATGCCGCTGCTCGCTTGCTGGCGGGAACGCCAGTGAGGGAGCACATCACGCCCATCCTTCGGCAACTGCACTGGCTTCCTATTGAGTACCGGATTGCCTTCAAGGTGTTGGTTTTGACCTTTAAGGCTTTACACGGCCTAGGGCCTGCGTACCTGAGGGACCGCCTTGCCCCGTACTTTCCCCCGAGATCACTGCGATCAGATGAACAAAATCTGTTAATGTTGCCATCAATCTGCTCCTGCCATCTATCCGTAACCAGGCAGAGAGCCTTTTCTGTGGCAGCTCCGGTGCTATGGAACTCCCTCCCAGACAGCACCCACGCCATCTCGGAGCTTGCCCCTTTCTGAAGGGCGTGTAAGACTGCCCTTTTTGGTCTAGCCTTTAATTAACCACATTGACCCAGGAAATGTGCATGTATGTCATCCTTTTCCTCGTTGATGTAATGTGTTTTTAATATGTTTTTATGTTTTTATTGTAGGGCCGCATGACTGAAACATGCTGCCTGTTACATTGTTGTTATCCGCCCTGAGCCTGCAGGGAGGAGCGGAATATAAGACCGAACAATAAATAAATAAATAAATAAATAAAAATGTGAAACATATAACACAATATCTGCTTTGAACTGGGTTTTCTGAGTCCACACTGCCATATAATCTGATTCAAAGCAGATAACATGGGATTTTATTCAACTGTGTGGAAAGGACCTCAGATAACCCAGGGCCAGCAGCACTTGGGTGGCGTCGGGAGCCTGCGGGGCGGGACTGAGCCTTCCTCCTGCCCTGCCTGCGATCTACCTAGATGCCCTACATGATCTACCAGTAGATCGCGATCTACCTAATGAGCACCCCTGACCTAGAAAGTCCTATAGAGATGTTAACTTGGATGGGAAAAAAAGCATTAAAATTCTGGTTTTTCATTTTTGCAGAAAATGTAATGCTATTGCTGTTCTTGCAAATGACTCCGTCCACCCCACAGAGATGAAGCTGAAAAGAGCTGCCTTGGTTCTGGTCCAGCGTATCTGTCCAAACGCATCCCTCCCTCTTAACCATCTAGGTGCTTAAGGTCTTTCGGAGAGGTCCTGCTCTCATCCCCTGCCTTCTTTGCTGACCCGACTGGCGGGGACGAGAGACAGGGCTTTCTCAGCAGTGGCCCATCGGCTATGGAACGTCCTCCCTAGGGACATTAGATCGGCCCCCTCCCTCCTAGCATTTCGGAAGAAAGTCAAGACCTGGCTGTTTGAGCAGGCTTTTGCAGATTAAATGTGATTATTTAATTGAGACCTTTGGAACGATGACGATGCAACGGAAACTGATTTCAATGATGAGATGCTGAGATTTGTATTTTATATTTTTAACTATGAATTTTTGCTTTTATGTGATTGTTTTATTAAGTGTTATGTATTTTATCTGTAGGCATTTGTTGCCATGTGTGCACCGCCTTGAGTCGCCTTCGGGCTGAGAGGGGCAGTATAAAAATATAGTAAATAAAATAAATAAATTGAGTTCCCTTTGGGGTAGAGAAAGGCGAGCTATAAATAGTGTAAATAAATCTATTTCTCTGGTGGTTAGGACACAGCACTTTCCCCCCCAATAGCAACCTCCAATGCAATGAGGAGTTGCAGAGGCATCCTACTAATGATTTTCCCACCAGAGAATAGAGAAGAAAGCTGGAAGGATTATCCTGCTGTATCCCAATCAGAACTTACCTTCATCACTTGGATTCTGACTTTTAAGGTACATTGAAGGGGTCTGGTCAGTTATGTAGTTATGAATTTGTTATGTAGCATCCTGTCAGCAAAATCCATTTTCCTTGAGAACATAGCTTTCCTTAATTCTCCCTGTACACATTATTCTACTCATTTGCTGCTATCTCACCAGCAATTTTTCCCTTGGAAAAAAAACAACTTTGTGTCACTAGGTAGTCATGCCAAAATATGCACTGGGAATAGCATTTGGATAAACAGCAGAATGATCATTAAGGTATGTATTGCACTAGGAGCTACAGTGTACTCAGATGCATAGTTCCCCTTTATGGTTTTTCTGTCTTCTTGCACCCTTTGAGTGTTTACAAAACCCACCTTTCTTACTTTCACTCATCTGTATGTTTTCTCTACTTGTCACAGGATTTCCTACATTTTATTTTGCAGTTATCTAAAGCAGGGCTCCTTAAAATTCTCAAATTGCAACCCTTTTCAGCTTGAAATCTTTTTACATGATCCCGGGAATATTTACTGTTAACAAATCAGCATTTGCAAGGCTTGTCAAACGGGCTGGTTTTCCTTTTTATGAAGTACAGCTGAAGCATTCTCTGCAAAGTCCAATGTAAACACTGCCCAACAGTTTCATGTACATGACTAAAATAGCAACTAGGTGATGTTCAGAATGCCTTTATTGTTGCCATTTTTTTGTAACTCCAACACTGAGTAAAAGGGACCCCATTTGTGATTGGGACCCACAGTTTAAGAAGCAATGACCTAAAGTGTTTAGTTAGGATCTTATCATATTAAGTGAGGGATTCACTATGCATAGTGGTGGATCTGTGGGCTTTCGGTGAAGTGTGTGGAGAACCCATCACCCATGTCCCACATTTCCCAACTTACTACCAGACCCATCCAATGGAACCCAGGAAAGAATGAACATGGAATGGCTTGACAATGTCTTTGGAAAATGAGCGAATAGGAAGTTACTGGTGTTTTATGCTTTTAATGCTTTTTACAGGGTTTTTATAATGTGTGTTAATTGTTTTTAATTTTTTTTAAATTTTGTTTGTTATTGTGGCATTGAATTGTGCCAGTGTATGCTGCCTTGAGTCACCTTAAGGCTGAGAAAGTGGCATAAAAATGCAGTAAATAAATAAATAAATATCTGCTGCCTGGCTTCTCCCCATTGACGCAAAGGCAACACGGGAAGCCTTCCATATTGCTGCAGTGGCGGCATACACTGCTTCCCCTCCTCTTTCACCATGGATCCTGGACAGAAGTAGATGTGTGTTGTGTAATGAGCTCTGTGATGAAAGGGGTGAGGAAGTGGAGTACAACAGGCAAATCAGCCTGTCTGATGAGGTCAATTGTCAGGGGAAATTAACATCTCCTCCAATCAAATTAACTGCAGTTTTGGATATTCTGTTTAGAACTACAACCAGCAATATGGCTTCCTTCCTGTTTTTGAAATTCTTTCTCTTCTGTTGAGCAGTGTGACGCCCCCTAGAGGGCTGTTTGCATTGTTTGAGGTGTTAGTGTTGCATGCTTGCAACCCATTTCTTATGTTTTTGCATTTTGCAAACTTGTGTGTGGTTTGTGTGGGAGGAGACTGTTTTGGCTCCAAACCTGACATCATCACCCTGAACTCCCCCTCTTTCTGAGTTTTGCTGGGAGGCAAGTTTTCCTTTCTGCCTCCATTCCAAGGAAGAGCTCATAGACGAAGCACGTGGAAATCTGAAGCCCACTTAGACAACGCATCTTTGTCGACATATAGCTTTCCACCTACGCTCTCAAGCCAGAATTACAGTGATAGGAAGGCCAGCCTTCACCCATAGACTGCAATTTCTGGGGACCTCAGAACTTCCATTTGGAGCAATCAAGGGACCTGGAATCAAATAGAGGCATTTTCACTCTGCAAAAGGCAAGTGGATGCAACCCCTTTCGTCCAAGGACCTTTTCTAACAACCCACCAGCAAGCCTTTTGGACCACCAGTTGGTTTTCTACTGGTTGTTGTAAACAAATAAAACTTGTTTGAGTTCACCTTTTTTGAGTCCTGAACTCAGTGCTCATAGACTCTCCAGGTTCTCTTTAAGAGAAAGCTAGAACGCGAACCCCAGGGCCCTATAGAATTCGTCCATCCATTCAAAGCCCCCTTTTGGGCCCTGGCAGGACGCTAAAAGCAGATGTATTAGAATGTGAATTCAGCTTCCACCACACTGTTAAATAGCAATGAGAATTTAGTGAAGAGTTATCTTTGTTTTGTCTTTTGAAGAATAAAACAAAAAATACCTCCACATAGATTGAATTGATTATAAGCTGAATATCTAGCATATCACAACTTAACACCTTGACAGCGTTGTCAACAAATGTATTTTTTTTAAAAAAAATCTATTTTCACAAATGGGTTGTTATATCTGTGTTGTACTCAGAAGTGCTGAACATCTCTGGCCTTGATAGGAATATGTGCAGTTTAAAAAGCATTATAATAAAAGTGAGTCTAAAATGATTTGATCTAAAAGACAGAAACTCTTTGGAAAACATTTATCTTTCTAACAATAAAAGGTGTTTTATTCAAAATGTCTAAAATCTTTTCGATTTGGTATTGTAAAAAAAAAAACAAATAAAGGGAAAAATACAGTTGGTTTAGAAAGGCAGAGCTTTCCAAACATTTATTTATTAAAAAAAAATTGTATCCCGACCTTCTTACCTCCACAGAGGGACACAGACTGGCTTACAGCAAAATTCAATGCCATACAAATTTAAAACATGTTACAGCAACATTTTAAAAACATAAAATTCCAAAATACATACATACTAATCACATTGCCATTTAAAACAAATTCACTCGGTCTGTAAACGTGGTCACTTATTTCAATCTATAAACAATTTCAGCCTATTCTGGGAAAGCTTCGTTCCACATCCAAGTCTTCAACCGCCTCCTGAAGGACAACAGGGAGGGGGCAGATCTAACATCACTTGGGAAAGAATTCCACAGCCGAGGGGCCACCACAGAAAAGGCCCTGTCCCTCGTCCCCACCAAACACGCTTGCGAAGATGGTGGGACCGAGAACCGGGCCTCTCCATAGGATATTAATGTCCTTGATTGTTCATAGGGGAGAATCTGTTCGGAAAGGTAAACAGGGCCAGAACCGTATAGGGTTTTGTAGGTTAAAACCAGCACTTTGAATTGTGCTCAGAAGCTAATTGGCAGCCAGTGGAGCTGGCGCAACAGGGGGGTTGTATGCTCCCTGTACCCCGCTCGTGTTAGTAACCTGGCTGCCGAGCGTTGGACTAATTACAGCTTCCAAGCAGTCTTCAGAGGCAACCCCACATAGAGACCATTGCAGTAGTCTATACGGGATGTAACCAGAGCGTGGACCCCCGTGGCCAAGTCAGTCTTCCCAAGGTACGGGCGCAGCTGGCACACAAGCTTTAACTGTGCAAAAGCTCTCCTGGCCACCGCTGAGACCTGGGGTTCCAGGTTCAGCGATGAGTCCAGGATCACTCCCAAACTGTGAACCTGGGCCTTCAGGGGGAGTGTAACCCCGTCAAGCACAGGCTGTAACCCTATGCCCTGTTCAGCCTTAAGACTGAGCAGGAGTACCTCTTTCTTGTCTGGATTGAGTTTCAATTTGTTCGCCCTCATCCAGTCAATCACAGCGGCCTAGCACCGTTTCAGGACTTTAACAGCCTCCTTAGTAGCAGGTGGGAAGGAGTGACAGAGTTGGACATCATCTGCATACAGATGACACCGCACTCCGAAACTCCAGATGATCTCCCCCAACGGCTTCATGTATAAGTAAAATAACACAGAGAACAGTATTGAGCCCTGCGGGACCCCACAATACAATGGCCGAGGGGTTGAGCAGGAGTTCCCTAAGAACACCTTCAGGGAGCAATCCTCAAGGAAGGACTGGAGCCACTGCAAAGAAGTACCTTTAAGGCCCATTCCTGCAAGGCGTCCCAGAAGGATACCATGGTTGACAGTATCGAAGGCCAATGAGAGGTCCAGCAGAACCAACAGGGACACACTCCCTCTGTCAAGCTCCCGGCGTAGATCATCCGCTAAGGTGACCAAGGCTGTATCGTTACCATGTCCCGGCCTAAATCCAGACTGTGCCGGATATAGATAATCAGTGTCTACCAAGAATTCCTGGAGTTGCAAGGCAACCACCCATTCCAAGACCTTGGATATTGGACACTGGCTGATAGTTAACAAATTGAGTGGGGTCCAGAGATGTTTTTTTCAACAGCAGTTTTATCACAGCCTGTTTTAAGCTGGCTGGAATGTTGCCTTCCTGAAGGGAGGCATTAACCACCACCTTAACCCACTCTGCCAAACCCCCTCTGGCTTCCTTTACAAACCAGGATGGGCAGGGGTCCAGGATGCAAGTGGTCACTCTCATCTCTCCAAGAATCTTGTTCGCATCCTCAAGCTGAACAGATTGAAATGAATCCATCCAAACCTGACAAGCAGGTGCTCGTGTTACATCTTCAGAGACTGCCATTAACATGGGATCAAAGCCAGAGTGGATCAAAGTGACTTTGTCCTCAAAGAACTGAGGAAATGCTTCACAGCAGGCTGCCGAGTCGTCAGGGGACCCATCCGGAATGGTGGGATTCAACAACCCTCTGACTACTCGAAACAACTCCGCCGGACAGTTCCTTGAGGACACAATATTAGCCTTGTAGAAAGAATTTTTGCAGCTTCTATTGCCATAGCATATGCCCTTAAATAATGGCATAGCCGTGTTCGGTTTGGCTCACTATGCTCTTTCCACCACATGCTCTCTAGCTACCTCTTTGTTCACTTCAACTCTACCAACTCCTCGTTGAACCAAGGAGATGGTTTAGCGTGGCTACTTAAGAGGAGTGATCACACGATTGCCCTAGTCAACTCATTATTCCAACGAGAGACCAGAGCATCAACAGAATCACCAACTGAGGAGACGGGAAATTCCCCAAGAGCCATTAGGAATCCATCTGGATCCATAAGTCTCCTGGGGCGGACCATCTTAATGGGTCCACCACCCCTGCAGAGGTTAGGGGGAGCAAAAAGTCTAAACCTAATCAGGTGATGGTTGGTCCATGGCAATTTCATGTTGCTGACACTTTTAGACATAGGTCATTTTGTGACACAGTAATTTAGTTTTACTTGCAAACCAGAGTTAAATTATCCCTTATAAGATATAATATTGAAGTGTATGGGGACATAACATATCTCATGATAACTTTTAATTTATATTTTAAAAATATGATTTATTGCTTATTTAGACTCAGTGGTTTCTTGTTACATTTGTGTGACACGCCTACACAATACAGCCGACTCATTAGCATTTTTGGAAATTTTTGATCTGAACTATATGTAAGATCCTATAATGCCATATGTAGTTGGCCAAGTTCTGAAATCTTGGTGACAGGGTTTCTTTTCTTCCTATTACTTTTTCATACCACATCTAAGAGTAAAGGAAAAAGGACCTTCTCAATCGTTCTCACTGGCTCTGGGACTCCCTCCCTAGCAATTCTAGATTGCCCGGATCTTTATGGATCTTGCATCAATGCAAAGATTTTCAAAACAATCTGTCTTTCTTTTTTTTTTTAAAAAAAAAAAGTCACATAGTAATATTACATTTTGATTACTATTTGCGCATATATATATATGAAATTGTACAGCCTTTCAGAGATTCTAGGACTGCATTTCTCAGCATTCCTCCTCATTGACTATGTGGCTCAGGGTGTTGGAGTTTATTCCTAGAATATTATAACTTACCCAAGTTCCCCCATGGAAAAAGAGGAAGATGGGGTGGGAGAAATATTTATGAACTGTGTTATAAATTGATGAACAGATTATTTATAAGCTTGTTATATTTATGCACAAGTAAAATGCATATCCATAGTGATTTTATCTGAACTGAGGGTGCAGCAAGAGTAGTTGGGGTGAGGCAGAAATGTAAAGCGTGCATGGTAGTGCATGAAGCAGAAAGAGATGGAGACAAAAATTGTATCAGGTTTGTACAGTGTGAATTCCACTGACTTCATTTCTTGTAAGACACTTTGAGTCCCATCTTTGCAGGAAAAGTGGTGGTGCAGAAACAAAGTAATATAACAGTACAATACACTTACCATTTTCTAGTATACCTTTAGTACAAGGTTGTTTGCCTGCCCAGCTCTGTTATGACTGCTTGTGCTTTGTACCACCTATGGTGCTATAACCCCAAAATGTCCCTAGGGTGATGGGTAAAAGGATTCTGTGTCTATCAGCATGGCATAGTTGTGCTTCATAGGAGCTGAACCAAAGGCATTACTGTAACAGGTCATAGAATGGATCAGTCAGGATGTATATTCATTTTATCTCTGATAAAGATATGCTATTTCTTGAGTGCACAACTATATCAGAAAGTCAGTCTATTATTAATAATCTCCTTTTTCACAGTGTTTGCTTTGGGCTTACTTATCTGCTCTTTCTACAGCTAGTTCTGAGCTACTCACATGAACGCTTTACAAATCTAATGTGATTTATTGATTAACTAAAAGACTATGACCCATTTTTGGTGGTTGAGCAAACACGGTGCTTTCTAAAATAAATGTAGACATACAGATTGAATATACAGATCCACTGGATTGCTTTAGGCAGGCATTCTTGCACACCCTTGCTCGGGGGGCAAATGTCAGCCTTTGGCATATGTGCATGATGCAAAATGTATGAAAAAGGAAAAAATAAAGGCAAAGGCCAAGAGCAGAGGGAAGTCACATTCAACAACAGACAAACTGCTTTGAGCAATAAAAAAAGGGAGAATGGAGTAAATATAAGGGATGTAATGGGTGGCCCAAACTAAATCTACAAATCCTTTCATTGCAAGAGTTGCTTTGAGACTCCTTGTGAAAATAAAGTGGGGTATAAATAAACATAACAACAACAACAACAACAACAACACTTGGGAAGTGTCCGACATGTGATCCAATACAATGACCAGCATAGTGATCTTCTTTGCTGTGTATTGTTGTGTTTCAAATAATAATAATAACAATGATAACAATTGCACCGAATGTGACGGATTGGATCATTCTTATCTATAGACGGAAATGTAGATGAGGGTCACTGTAAGAAGTGTGTGTGTGTGTGTGTGTGTGTGTGTGTGTGTGGTGATAGCAAAGGCCTAATTCTAATCATTAGGTCTAAAATTAGTGCTGACCTACTGAGTTCCTGATAACTGTATTGAGGCTGCTAACCAGATTTTAGCCTATAACTATACTTACTACACATTTTAAACATTTTAATACAATTTAAGAAAGTTCAGGATGCTATCTTGTCCAAGCCAACAATCTGGCCATAATCTTAAATCAAGAAATATAGATACAAGATGTAGGACTCTACCTCACTCACCACTTAGGTCAGTGAGTATTACTGCAGTGGCTTGAAGCTGCATGGACCTGATCCAGCTTAACCTGGGGCATGGCCACCTTCATGTGGTCTTCTGCTGGGTTGAGCTAAATTTGGGAAAGGCCTGAATTCTGACCCAGGATTGGAGTTTTTCCTCAACTTTGGGCCAATGAAGACAGTTGAACCAGCTGCAACTGTCTTCACTTCCTTCCCATGCTCCCCCACTCGGGTGGCCCGAGACATTGGATGGTTATCCCTTATCCCTCCCCCTCCCAATGTTGCTGCTGTCCCTAGCTGTGACTTGCCACCTATCTTGTGCTCTGGTGCTCTGGCTGTGTCATCCAAAGTACCCACACACTATGTGAGATGGGATTTCCCTCTCCTCTCTTTCAGCTGGTTGATGTCAGTCAGAGCACTGAAGAGGAGATAGTTGGTGTCTCATAGCTGGGGATAGCCATGACACATGGTATGAGAATAAGTGATCCCTAGAGTGGCTGCCCTGTCTTCTGTGTGGCTGGGCAATTGGAACTCCCTACCACCTCTGAGGTGGTTGAGGGAGTCTCTTTAATGGCATTATGTGGGCCCAATCCAACATCTGAGATGCCAGATAGGACCCACATTATCTGTCTATGTAGAAGGGCCCATAGTCACAAGTATCCGATTCCTCTGCATTTTTTGAGTTGCAGCTCATGAATGAAGTTATTTCCTGATTAGTGAGAATGGGGGAAACAGCAAACAAGTGTCCACAGTAACATCAATCTTTAGGGATCCCAGGAGGTATCTGGAGTGATGTAGTTGCTCCTGCATCCAGCTAAAGGAAAGCAATTGGACACTGACCTGTTCCCTACTGATGAGGGAGTGTGAGATTCAAAGAACTGCAACTCAGTAAATGCAGGTTTTGGAAAATAATTTTAATTGTTGCATGATTTTGCATGGGGATGAGATTTTTATACAAATATAATTTGTACAAATGTGCAGAAACTACATCACTGCAGTAAACTTGAATACCTTTGGCTATGTAAGCCTTGTGTGGGAAATTACCTCACTAGAAGGGTTGGATTCTGGGCAGCAGAGAAATTTCTTCACAAGATTATAGTATGTGTGGATGATATACCAATTTAATAATTCTGGACCCTATTCCAAACATCCACTTATTTTTGTTATTCCCTTCATCCAGTCCTTCATTTAATCAACATGTGCACAATTTGATTGCCTTTTGTCTGCAAAGTTTTGTCAGTCAGTCCTGACCTATACTCTATGTTTAAGGTTCAAAAAGTTGTTTACTTCAGAAATGTTGTCTAAGATTATTAAGCTGCAATAAACATGACCCTTTCATTACATTTCATTACTTCATTTCACTGAATTTAACAGCTTTTGCTCCCCAGACTAATTATAAATGGGACTGCAGAGATGGCACAGAGTTGTAATTGTTCTAAATGCAATTTTTCTTTCTGCTGTTTTCATTATTCAGCTTTGTCAATGCATACTTGCTTTTGTGCTAATTTGTGTGCAGTAGATGAACAATTCTTCTGACTAAAAGATGACAATTAGTGTATCTTTCTTATTCCAGGATACCACACTTTGTGATTCTCAAGTGGCTTTTTTATATTTTACCTAGCCCAGATTCTGATACAATATCAGCATGCAACATTCTGAAAAAAGGCATTTGAATGAAGGTCTTTCAGCATCAATGCACTCCTCGCCGTAAGAAAGGATGACCCATCATTGTGTTGAGTCAGCCAAGGAGAAAAAAATAATGTATTGTAAGTTCCTCCACATATCCAGATTGTTCTGCTGTGCAAATGCATTAGTCATCTGATAAGTGAGTCCTTACTGGAATATTTTACGGAGACCTAAGACTTCACTAAATATTCACCTCAATAAAGCTTTAGAGGGAACTATCCCAAAACACCTGCTTCTTAGTTTACAAGTACAATGCTTGAGCATAGTCATTTAGTCAAAAAATGTTGTAGAGTCTGCATAGACTATCTCAATGTATTTATGTTACAGAAGAACTTTGCTATTCCACTTAAGAGAAATTTAATAAAACCATGGGTCTCTTAATTCAGATTTTAATATAACATTTAAAAGGAACAGCATGTGTCTGTGTAGGTGTATAGATCAGGTTTCAATATAATTTTCTTGAATATTAAATTTGTGATTTTGACAGGTTTTTATATGTATTTCAACTTTTGATAAACCCTCTATTATAGCAAAATAAGAAAGCATGCTCTACTTTTATGGACAAGAATAGTGGAAATATTTGGACTTGTTCAGTAGTCACTCACTAGTTTAAGTGTATTCATTCATCTCATCCGCACTAAGCCAACAGATGCTTCCCACTGATGGCTAGGCATGGAGTGATGTTTCAGTTTCTTATACTAAAGTACAAGTAAGAGAATAAAAAAGATTCCCATATATATTCACAGGCTAACTAAACATGACACATCTTTATATTCTATTAATGGAAAATATATTCTAGAGCATATGTTCATGAACTCTCACCAAGGAGCCTAGTTTCTCCTGTGGCTACAACTATTACAACAGCAGAAATGCCTTCTGTTGGAATGGCATTTTTCCATGTAATACTGAAAATTAATGTAAAGATACAGTGAGATCGTAACTTTTCAGTTTCTATTCTTAGAGCACCTCCCATGATACACTAAAGTACTACAGTAAAGTTTGAAATCTTTATTATTGAACAGGAGTGGGATGTATGTGCAAAGAAAATACAAGAATTGGTGGCATCCAGGTGATTTATCAAATGTATGCTTTTAAATATTTGTGCACTACATAGTTTTGAAATTTCAGAGCTACTTTGTAGACCCACTCCATGCTCTTCCCATAAGTGCTGTCACCATTACTGTATGTACTTGCTAATGTATTCTAATAAAATGGGAGGTTTGAGATAGAGTTCCTTTTGGCATATCTTCCAAACCAAAGTTTCTGAATTTCCGTTATTGGATTTTCTATTCTTATCTGTTTGCCTAAGGCATTCTTGGTCCTGGCAAAGTAACCCTGCAAATTAGAGGATGGCTTTGAATAGCTAAGAGACATTACATAAAGCAACAAAATCAACCTTTTTTGTAATCATCAGAAATGAGACTAGCACAGTTTAAATCAATTTTATGTTGATTTTATATATGTCTTTATTTTTTCCCATCATGCCAACCTTTTAAAATATGACGAATGGTACATTACAGCAGACTACTGTAAAGTCTGCACATTTTGCATCATATTTGTGTAGCTCAAGTATTTTTCATCAGATATAATTTTAGGTCATTCTTATAGAGGTTTTTTTGTGCTGAATTCAGATCTTCATTTATTTATTGTCTATCACATGTAGTTTTTGCAATGAAGTTAATTGAATTATTTATTTAATTAATTAATTAACTATATTTCTGTCCCACTTTCTCTCTCTCTCCAAGGGGGGGACTCAGAGCGGCTTACAATTCAGCAAAATTCAATGACACATTTCAATTCAAATATTAAAACAGATAAAAACAAATAAATACAATCAAAATGGTTAAAACACACCTCATCCCATAATAATTAATGTATTTATGCAATAGAATCTAATTAACTAATTACAATCCAAACAGAGTAATAAAATATAAATGATACAAGTGCAGTGTGCAGGAAAGTTCCAATGTCAGTTAGTAAGGCTTAAGCTATCTATGTTTGATCAAAAAAGTTTTGAAGATGATTTTCTGCCATATATGATTTCCCAGTTTTCATGATGCAACATCCAGCAGTAGTCTCCCATCATGCTTGCGTTCCACAAAGCTTGGTCATGCTGCTCCATCAACTGAATATCTTGGTGGAAGCATTCTCCCTGCTCATCGCTCACCATGCCAAGGTTTTAAGAAAAGAAATCCAGGTGGGAGTGCAAGAGATGCATTTTCAGTGACATGTTACAAACTAGTTTCTGGTAAGTGTCAAGCAGATTCTGGACTCTTTTTTTTGTATATTGGAGACCTGTAGTTATCAAAAACGTTTTCATAAAGCCACTTGAATGTTGTCCAAGACAAAACTGAAGGTAAAGTATCGAGTCTGCAGTGAGTTATATATAACTACTGTATACCTGCTTACTCAGCATTGCACCATCAGTAATAAGCTTTTATGCAATCAAGTTCCTATTGGTCGTTAGGTCATCTATGCAATCATCTAGACCAGTAGTTTTCATTCTGTGTGTCTCCAGATGTTTTGGCCTTCAACTCTCAGAAATCTGAACAGCTGGTAAACTGAGTGGAATTTCTGGGAGTTGTAGGCCAAAAAACATGGGACCTACAGATTGAGAACCTGGTCTAGGCGTACTCCTGCTTGGAGTAAGATAATATGCTGACATAGGCAATTATAGGCATATAATTAATTGATTATATATGATTAATGATAGCCCTATACAACATGATATGGTACAAAACATAAAAACAGTCATTGATATCAGTGCATAAATGTATTAATTAGCCTCATTGTAAAAACTACATGTGATAGAGAAAAATAAACACAGATCTGAGTTTAGCACAAAAAACTTTATAAGAATGGCTTAAAATTATATCTGGTGAAAAATACTTGGTGGCTTGTGTTAACAGAGATTGCTCTGGAGAAAGAAAACCATTGCCCGCCCATCCCCCGAATAAAGGAGACTCAGACAATAACAACACAACAACAATTCTTTTGGGTCAAATTGGGCAAAATTTTATTTGCCTATTTAAATCACCTCAACTAATCTCAAGGGTGTCATGAATCAATTTCAATCAGATGTAATCAATCTCATTAAATTTGCGGGCGAAACACCAAGATTGCCTGATTAATCAACCAGGACAACCTAATGAGGGAAATGAGTAAGAGGTCCATTGTCCCACAGCGGAGAACAGACTCTTCTCATTCCAGGGCCATTAACTGAACTTCACCCAACAACCATAACTTTAGGGTGCATACATAACTAACTGGCCCTCACCCCTGATGGGGGTGCCTCGGTGTACACCGAATATGGCATTTCCCTCTCTAATCACCGCCATGGACTGGAGGTAGATGTCCATCTTGCCTCCATCCCCACCTATCTTCTAACACCCTTTCTAGACACTGACTGATATCCTCTAAAAAGAAATGGTTGCCCTCTTCGGACAAGTGGACTCCGTTATTCCTGAAAACAATTTGGTTGGCCAGATGAATAAATCTATGCCCTATGTAAGACCCATTACCCGAGGTAACCACAGTGCGCATGGCCCGGTTAACCCTCTTGCGAGCCTTCTCCAACAACCTGGGGTCCGCACCACCAGGCCACCACATCCATGGTGTAATCTCTAACCACATCATGTGGACTCCGGGCCATGCTTTCCAAATTTCAAAAATATCGGCCCTAGCCTGAAAAAACAGGGCTTTGCCGGTCAGCAGGCCCAAATCATTACCACTGAGGTGGATAATGATCACATCAGGGGGAAGCACCCCCCTGCCACGAAATAACATGGGACCCAGCCCATTCTATCGCAGACCACGTCTGCCCATCCATTGCACATTAGCAATGGCACCCAAGCCCAGATGTTGACCGAAGGGGGAATTGAGAGCTTCCTGTTCAGCCCAATAGATGTAGCTATGGCCACAAATCAGGACTCTCTTCATCCTCTCCGACCCCACTGGACCTGCAATGACAGAAAGTTTCGGAAACAGCATCAAACGGGCTTACAGCTGAACATTACGCACATAACCCCTGTAAGCCCCGGAAGGCCACCTCCCCAAAGACATAATAGTTCCAATATCATATCCCATTGCGGCTGCCGCCGCCCCGATTCTGAATGAATGGGTTCCAAATTGCATGCCCTCCAAGCCTAAAAGCTTCAGGGCCTTTTTGGTGACTGCCCAAAATTGATATTTTGATAATGGCATCCCGCCCTGATGACAAAATAAGTAACCCGCAGTTGGGCCCCGGAGTGCAAGATAGCGCGTCATGGCTAACACTGGACAAAGCTCTACATCACTGGCTCTACCAAGCCTGACCAATGAGCCCTTGGCAGCTTGGTCAGCCTTTGACGACCTGACCTTCAAGTCTAATGTGTCGGGAGTCAATGTTATGTCAGACACCAAGAATGCTCGTTGTGAAGAGTCGGCTTTGGATGACGCCACCAACTCACTCACTCTAAAAGTGCCAAAAAAGGCGGTCAAGGCAGCCGAGTGGAATAAGGCCTGTTCATACTGGGAATCGCAGACGGAGGCCCACAGTTTCCCAAGCCCCTTTAAAATGCCTGGCGTCAAAGGCTCCCTTGTATCAGTAACCTTACCACTATATTTAGACCATACTGCCATAAGTTTGTGCAGGCAGAAGTCATTCGTCGGGTCAAATAAGCCCTGCGCTTTAAACCAGTAGGCAAGTGCTGACAATTTTACACGAATGGAATGGACCGCTAACCCCCGCCTTCTGTTGTAAACACAAAACTGTGCAACGTGGTCATAGGGCACCGGGAAGGACTTAGGTAAACCGTAGTACTCCCTGAAATCAGCGAATTCCCTGACAGCCCTGAAGTAGCCTCTCCGTGAGCTGGGAGCTAACGCCAGCGACGTGCCGACTGCTACCTCGTCACTCCAGCCTGCCAAAGATGGTCTGGCATGCGTTTCGGGTGCTCGTCTGCGGTGGACGTTAGCTGCCTGAAGCGCTCCGTCTGCGTACGAGACAGAGCGTCAGCCAATGAGTTATCTAGCCCCGCAATGTGAAATGCTCGGAAAAGAATGTTTAACTTTAAGCAATGAAGTGTAAACAAACGCAAGGCACCCATCACCCTTACTGATCGGGATGTAAGGTTATTGATTACCTGCACGGTGGACATGTTGTCACACCAGAAGTGAACGGAGGAGTTGGTAAACCTATCGGCCCAGATGTGAACCGCTACCAAAATTGGGAAAAATTCCAGGAATGTAAGGTCAGATGTGATGCCCAGAGTGTGCCAATTACTGGACCACAGTTCCGCGCACCACTGACCATTAAAGTAAACTCCAAACCCCAAAAAGCCTGAAGCATCTGACGCCACCTGCATAGCATTTTTTAACAGCAGGTTCTGGTGCCAGAATGAAATGCCATTACAATTTTTGATAAAACTTAACCAAATTTCTAAATCTGCCTTTATGGCTCGGGTCACCCTAATGTGGTGATGTGGCGAGACGGTGCCGGAAATAGCATCGCACAGTCTGCGCAGGAAAGCTCTGCCTGGAGCCACCACCTTACATGCAAAATTTAAATGACCAATTAATTCCTGGAATTCTTTTAGCGTGGCCTTACTTTTTAGCAAAAATTGCTCTAACCTATTCGTCAGGTCTGCCACCTTACTAGGCGGCAGCCTGGAATGCTGGTTAACCGTATCCAACTCAACTCCTAAAAATGTCAACACCGAGCTCGGCCCTTCGGTCTTTTTGTTGGCCAGTGGCACACCCAGATTTTGTGTCAGGCGCTGAAAAACACCCAAAAGCGCCTCACAGTTCCCTGAACCAAACCTTCCTACAAAAAGGAAATCATCAAGGTAGTGAACCACACCATTAAGGCCAGAGTCGGTCCTAACAGCCCACTCCAGAAATGTACTAAACGTCTCGAAAGCGGCGCACGACACAGAGCAGCCCATCGGCAAAGCTCGGTCAATATAAAAAAGGCCTTTAAACTGAAAACCAAGGAGGTCAAAATCCTCCGGATGGACCGGGAGCAGCCTAAAGGCGGATTTGATGTCACACTTGGCCAATTCAGCTCCCGGTCCGTAACGTTTTACTAGTCGCACAGCCGCATCGAAGGACGTGTAGTGCACAGTGCACAGTTCATCTGGTATCGCATCATTCACCGAGCTGCCCCGAGGATAGGACAGATGATGAATGAGGCGATACTCACCCGGGGCCTTCTTTGGAACATTTCCCAACGGGGAAACTCTCAACTGGGAAGTGGGAGGAGACACAAATGGGCCAATAACCTTCCCTTCCTCTAACTCTTTCCTAATTTTCTGCTGTACCACGTCCTCCATCCCAATTAGAGATTTAAGTTTAGGAGACAACCGTGGCACTCTGGGACCTGGGCCAGAATGCGGAAACTGAAGGTAAAACCACAGCGCAGGTATTCTGGTGCATCCTTCTTCGGATAAATCTTCAGCCACTGTCCCAGCGGGCCCATTTTAATTGGTCTGGGGCCCTTTTGAAACAGGTGACTGGGCCCCTCCCTTCCTACCATATTGACCCTTCTGGGAGTTTTCCTTTCCTGGCTTCCCCCTATTACAATGTTTTGCTGAATGGTTCCCTGAGCATATGGCACAGGCATTTGAAAATTTACAAAACTTCCAGGAGCAAACTCCCTGACCTGAGAACTCTCAACAGAGGAGTTTCTGCCGCTGGGACTGCCCAGCCGGGGGCGTTTGACGAAAGGGCGACCCCACCTTAAAGTTCTGCACCAAGTGACCACTATCCGTGGGCTCCCCCGGGACAGCCTTTGCTGTCGTACTCTAGCCATGCTTTGCCCATAAACCTCATATGTGCCCCGTATATTAGGTTCTGGTACTTAAAAAGGGCCTTCGCCCTATACGGTTGTGCCTCAACCAGGATACCTGCGTAAATTGTATAGCAGGCCAACCAGTTTTCCCAGTTGTGCTCCACTTTTCTCTTTTTTAACTTTTTCTTCCCTTCATCATCTAGGTCATCTTTCTCCTTCTTTTCTAATTCCCTGTAGAACAGGGTGAACAAGTCCACAAACTCATTCCTTAATATCTTTTCTAGAGTCTTGGGGGCCAAATGTGCACCCAGCTCGGCATTGGGAGCAGGGGCCAGAATGGGCATGGTCCACTTATCCGTGCCCCAGTATTGCCTGGAATCCCCGGTTCTGGCTGCCTCCAAGGAAATAGCCACTACGGGGGCCACAGGGGAAGGATCCGTCGCCACCGTGGCAACCTCCTGCACCACTATGGGTGCTTGTTTGGTCTGAGCAGCAGAATCTGTAACGCTGCTCAGAGGGGTCGTTCCCCCCCCGCACCCCCAACCCCGGGGATGAAATGACTCCCAGCGATCTGGGGGACACCGCCTGCACCTGGGTGCTGTCCCATGGCCACACCGGCCCAGCATCCCTACCTGCAGTTGAAGATGAGCAAGGGACCTCGCATGGCAGCGCCAAAGGTGTAGATGCCACGACCGGGGCTGAAGTTGAAGCAAGCCCCGGATCAGCAGATGGAATCACCTCGCCTCCCTCTGATTGATCACTCCCCGGCGCCGAGCCCGCCTGTGTCATCAGCAGGTAAGACTGGGCAGCCATCTTGACCGGTCGACCTCTGGCTCCCCGCCCGGCCTCTAAAGAAGTGACACGAGACAAAATACTTTTGAAAAGCAACTCCCTGCTTGCCCCGCGTGCTGGCCTGACTTCCGCAGCCTGGACCGGCAGCCCCCTCCCTCTCTCCAACCCCTCAACCCTGGCCAATAAAGCCCTGAGGCTGTCAGCCGAGACACCCTCACCATCCGACGATCCAGGAGAGGGTGGGGGTCGCTTAGCCGGGGTCTTCTTGGCTGGCCCCTTCCCCTTGGGGAAACCCATGTTCTTCTTTGGTGCCATCCTGCGGAATTGCAAGCAAAAGAATCCAATAAACACCCACATCCCTTTCTGCTTGCCCTAGATGCCGGCCAAAACTCTGAAGAAACAGCCCGCCTAACAAGGCCGTGCATCCCCCCGTCCATGCGCAAACCAGCCCAGGCTACTTATATAACAATATAGTTGTAACAAACCTTACCCCCTGCACCCTAAATAGGACAAAATGGCCACCCCAAATCACTCACAACATGGCCACCCCCGTGTAATGCCCTTGATGCCATGCGGCTAAGATGGCTGCTGAATCCAGCAGCTTATCAATTTGTATCAACTCGACCGTGCAAGCTGGATGAGTGGAAAGCCTATCCAACAAAATGGCCGCCGTTCTCCAAGCAAGCCTCTAAAATGGTTGCTACAGGGCAAGACCTAATTCAGAAAGCCCAAAATGGCCGCCATGCAAAATGCCAAACAAGATGGCTGCCCCCAGTACTCCAAGCCATGCGGCCAAGATGGCAGCCACCAGGGCAGCAGCCCCTTAAGGAGAGCAGCCTGGAGGCCCTTTTCCTTCCCAATCCCTTACCAAATCTCTAACTCTTCTTTCGTCCCATGCACCAATCACCCTCATCAATACTAAAGGATTCTGCATCTGCCCAGCGCCTGGCTGGCTCCCGAAAAACATTGCAGGAGCCACGCCACCGACGCCTTAATACTGGTATGCACTACACTCCCCATGAGGAGTGGCCCAACGCGAAATGAACCCAGCCCCGGAGGGGGGGAGGGGGCTGTACCCATCGCCAGCCTGCGGAGGAGTATGAGGAGGAGATCCAGTATGAGAAGGAAATCCCCCGTCGCCCCCCCTGCCCCTGAGCAACAAGGAAAAGAGGGAGGGGGGTAGTGCTCCATATGGACCCCTGGCAGCGCACTGCCCTCATTTGCCCGCTACCGCCAAAAGCACCAGGAGGGGAGGGGGCGGGTCAGGCAGCCATGTTCCCGGGCCACCCGCTCTCCCAAAGGTAAAGGAAGCCAGCCCTCCCCCGCCCGCCAGCCGAAGCAACAGCTCAGAAATCGCGGCGTGCCGCCCAGCGGGTTCACGGTCCCCGCGGCCTGCCCGCCGCGGGTGAGGGCATCAGCAGAGCGCCGGTAAATTAAAGCGGGGGGGGGGAGTGGAAAAAGCACCCACGACGCAGGCCGCCGGCGAGGAGGAGGGAAGAACCCCCTCCTCCCCCAGGGACCCGCTACCGACCTTATGTTATACTAATTATATACCTCCAGCTATTCTCAACCTATAGAGCTGTAAATAAGTACACATGATACAAAATGCTGGTAAAATCCCATTGACAATTTCCCAAAGAAACACAAATCCATCTGTTTTGCCATGCAGTACTCAAAAAATTGGGATGCATACCGCTTTCCAGCACACTGTGTTCATGAATTTGTGGCAGGTCATTCTGTTTTCACCAATGATTGCAAATAGAAGAAAAATCATATGGGAATTCCAGGGGTTAGTGAGTAGTGACTGTCGCAGCAGATGCCAGTTTAGAGAGACAAACCCAACTGAAGTGTAAATAGTTTGTTTTAATATTCACAGAGTCTCTGGAGATAAATATTTGCAAAACAAAAGCACTTAATGGTCAGTGAAAACGCTAACAAAATGAAGCCTTAACCGGCATGAAAACAAACAGGGAGAAAAAGCCTGCATTCAAATCGCCAAAAACTCTTTAGCAAAATCAAAGCAAAACAAACAGAGAAAGGCACGCTGAGGGCAGCAGAGAAGATGTCGTCGTCAGAATCAATCCAAGGTCATCAGCATTGAAGTCATCAAAGGGTTGTCCAAGAAGGTATCCAAAGGGGCGTAGGAGAGATGTAATCCAGGAGCCAGGCAAGGTCAAGGAGAGGAGATAGACGTAGAAGCGAAGACACAACCCACAGTCCAACTGGGGAACAATCCAGTGGAGTTCAAACCCCACCACAGGAAGCAGCAGAATCAGTCTGGAAACAAGGCTTCAAGATGCAAGATGACAGGCTACAAGATGCAAGAGTCCTAGGATCCAAAGGCAACTCCTTGCTAGCCACAGAGGTTAGTCCCAAAATGCCCACCTTTTAAGCTCACTACAAGTCAGATCCATTTGATGAGGTCGACACCCTATCATCATCCTCAGGTGTTACTCTCCCAGCAGCTGCTGCCCTTTGACTGACCCTCCAAGATTTCCACCTGTGGTTAAGACTTAGAACATCCCCCCCCATTGTCTGGTGACTCTGAGGGCCAATCCTGATCATCAGTGAATCCTACCCAGGTGTCTGAACTTGTGGGCTCCTCACAAGCCCTCTGAATTTCTCTTACTTGAGTCCAATCCATTTCAGTAGAAGTGTCCTCTGACTCCCATCATTCCCAGAGAATCCCTCAAATGTCTCAGAGTCTGTAGGTGCTGTAATTATTTGCTTGACTCTCTTGAGTGGCAAGTGATCCTCTTCACTTGACTCACTTGACTCACGAGTAAGCCTCTTTCTGCAAACACCAGTACTCCTGTTATAAACAGCCCCACCCAGTTCCATACTCTCCCCAGATGCTGAGCCATCAGAGTCTTCTGAATCACTACTATCAGTAGCAGCTGGAGGCTCAATCACAACACTGACATTTTGCTGCTATGGCACAAACAAAATAGAATTTCCTTGCATGTACTGAAGTTGTGTAGAATGGCAGCAATACAACCTTATTTCAGTTCTAGTAGTGAGGGAATATACTAAACTAAAACACTGAACTAGAATCACACCAGATTAGAGGTCTCAGGACAAGTTGTATGGCAGAGGGAAGAAGTTATGATCTGCAACTGCCTTCAGAATCTGATATCTGTCTTGATCACTTCTGACGAGATCACGGTTGTTGTTGTGTTCTGTACCCCCTTTGTTGCTGTGTACCTTGAAGTCATTTCTGCCCTATGGCAACCCATCATTTTTCAAAGTATGTTAGCCTTTGATTGCTAAGCTGAGAAAACCTTTTAGTCTAGTTTAATATGCTGTTTTACTTCTGTTGTGTTCTGTTGTAGTTTGGGCCAACACTCTTTGGTAAAGAAGGCTAAAGATGTTTTTAAACGTCAATTCCCATGATAGCAGTTAACTGCCATGACGGATAGCAAATAAAGTGATGTCAAACAAAACTGCATTAATTCTACAGTGTAGATGCAGCTTTGGTCTCCAGAGTCATAATTCAATGCTCAAGTGCTACACCATGCTGGTTTTCCTCTAATTGATTGGGGAGCAGACCTAAGCACTCTTATGTGGCATTCTTAAATTTGAAAGCTGAAGCAGTACAAGATTACTAAGCTGCAATTGGATGCCAACTAACTCCCTCTACAATACTATGCTAAGATTGTACTTATAGTGGTATGCCAAAACAGCAGTTAAAAATAAAAGGATTTTCTGTTGAATCAGAGGTTTGAATGTGAAGTCTGGGAGGATGTTTCATCTTATGGGATTTGAGATCCACGAATGTAACAACAATGACACTTTCATATCTTTTTTGAAAGACGAAGCTTTTATTCGATGAATTTTAAAGTCTTTTGCACACATGAATGAAGCAGGCTTCATACCGGCTTTGCGATATACATAAGGGACATATAGAATCACTCCCACATCTCTCTCTCAGAAGAATCTCAGTCTCCGTGATGTCTTCTTTTTTAAAACCACAGTAGCTTTGCTCTCTCTCTCTCTCTCTCTCTCTCTCTCTCTATATATATATATATATATATATATATATACATATATACACACACACACACACATATGAAGGAATTATAGCTGACAACCTCCAAATATGACAGCTGGATTTTAGCGTAGCATTCTAGGCTTAGTGTTCCTCATTTCAAGATGAAAGTGTTATGAAAGTCGACATTAAAATAATGAATTACAAACTTAACTTTATATGTCTATGAAGCATGTCAGTGTACATTTAACTCTCTTGTTTTAGGCTGATCTGGAATGATTATTCCAAGAAGACCACACAGCATACTTGTCTCATTTGCAGGAGTCATATACACTGCAGAATTGTATTGAATGCAAATCTAAACAAAACCATGTTTGAATATTTGTTCACTCTCAGGTAAACCATCTGCTTCGTGTCCAGACACATTTCTGTCTTTACATAACAGAAAGGCCTCAGCTGATCAGACAGCTTGATATCTTGGAGATTACAGAGTAGGGTAAATTAAGGCAAGTTTCAGAATGCAGTTCAGGTCTAAAACTGTAGATCACAAAGTTTTTTTGTTTTTTGTTTTATATATATGGAAAGAACAGAATTCATGCTGTATCATTGAACACAATACTTGTGTCTTTGTATTTACAGAATGCATATCTGAATCCATGTAGTGTGAGGCACTGTAGAGGAGGATCCACCTTTACTGGCCTCCAATAGAGGAGAGACCAGTAATGACTGGTACACCAGGATAACTTTGCAAGCAGGCCCTGTGTCTGGCAGCCACTTTTAGGTAAGCTTTAGGACCTAAATTTGGTGTTGGGGAAGGGGTGGGTGGCCTCTTGGGTTTTCTTTTGTCCCAGGAGCCTGAAAAACCAAATGGCTGTATGGATTAGGTCCAGGTATTGCGTAATGTGGTCCTTGGTCCCTATCTACATTTGGGGGCCACATCTGGTAAGACCCGAATCATACCAGGTGTCTAATTAATTCAGAACAAAGCAGGGAAACCAAGGGAACACTATTTTATTCCAAATTAATTAGCTTTTGCCTGAGGCATCGTTTGAATGCATTGGGTAAAAGTGAGATAGGTCTCGCATTTTTGGGTGTAAGACACAGAGCTATGAATTCAAATTGCAGGAGAAAGATTGCATCTAAACACTAGGAAGAACTTCTTGGCTATAAGGGCTGTTCAGCAGTTGGATAAGCCTGCTTTGGAACATGGTGGAGTTTCTGGAGGCTGGCCACATCCAATATATTACTGCCACATCCAAAATATGCTCAGGATAAAATTTTCTTGCAGAAGGAAGAAAATTGTTAAAATTACTTGCTGCCTGCTTTGAGATCTAAATAAGGGAGAAATGAAACTCCTATAGATAAGTAGTTTAACTGATGAAGTACTCAAATGTTAGAAGCTCCCATCTATCTAAAACCCTTCAGGAGAAAAATAAGAGGCATTTTAAATCATTTGTAAAAAAAATATTCTGCTGTGCATTTTTCTGCTACACAGCTCTTTTCATTATGTTTATGTACATCGGCAGTATGGATGACACCTGAAGCAATGCTTAACACCATTTTTCTGGGGATACTATAATTGCTAAATGACAGGCTGCTATAAGCACTGAAGAAATGCTTTTCTTCCCTATAATTAACCTTTTATCATAATAAGCTTTTAGAGACAATGTACTCTATTCCTTCCACTCTGATGACTACTACTGTTAGTTTCTTTAACCAGAATTACTGTATTATATTGTATTAGGGAAAATCCCTTTTAAACTAATTAATCAAATATATGGTATTACATTCAGATTCAGGCATTTGCAATTGAGTGGGTGAAAGCAAATGTTCTTGCCCCCTTTTTCATGTAACAATTATGAAAATGCTACTGAGGGGCTCATGAAACACAGATCAATGGACTGGGATATTCCAGAAGTGGAAGTCTTCTACTGTCAGAAAACAACCTCTTGATCCAAAAATGAACTTTTCTTCTGCTTTCAATGCAATCTTATTTACTCAGAAATAATTGTGTTATGTTCCATTGGATGTAATCGCAGTGAAGCAAGTACAGGTAGTTTCGCATGAACAAGATAGGTTCTGTAGATTTGTTGTTAAGCTGAATTTGCATGTGACAGATACATTTTAAACTGTAACTCCAGCCAAAATTGTATGTATTTTTTTAGTTTTGGACATTATAGAGGAGGGTGTTTGTTTCAATGTCTTTGCACCTGCTCAGAGCATTTCACCTCACTTTCTGTCCCTGTGACAATTAGATTTTTTTTAAAAAAAATGCTCGTTGTAGAAACAAGAATTAATTATAAAGCTTCCATTGATATACCTTTTCCCCAAGATAATTCTTTCAGGAGTGAATTTCCCTTTCTAAGGGTAGATTTCGCTCACTTCTTGTTGTCTTAGCCCCATTTGTAACTATGAGTTGTTTGTAAGTCGAATGTTTGGAACTCAGGGATTATGACTGCATATGACTTTACTTTTAAAATATTTCTATCCCATCTTTCCTGTGCTCAAGCATGTTTTGCAGTCCTTCAGGAAAAGAAAAAAAATGAAATTTATTTTGTTTTCCATTGATTTTCCAAAGAATGTAATTTATAACTATTTTAACAAACAGTAATCAAATACTGTGTTTTTGAAAAATGTATTAAAAATTATGCATTCTTAAAGTTATGTTTCTGTTTCTGCTTCATGTAGATGTGTGTGTGTGTGTGTGTGTGTGTGTGTTGCACAGCAATTATAATCCAATCTGATTAATATAATCTGAACTGACCATTTAATGTCGCTTCAAGCTAACTTCAAAATATTGTGGCTAGACAATGTGGCTGCAAAAGTGCACTACAGTGTCTTTTAAAAACTTTAAATTGACATAAGCCAAGTTGGAGGAAGGTCTCAAAGAAAATCCTGAATGCACATCAGCACACTCCAATGTAAACCAAATTGCAGGGTAAAACTAGTTCCACAGAATGAAATTATTGTGAGGATACCCAGAGTGCTGTAATGAACCAAATACTAGGCTTGGATATGTGCGGTTCAAATTTATTTGAAATCGGTTTAATTTCATATGCAAATTAATTTCATAGTTTTTTGAACCGCGTGGCTTAACCCGGAAGAATTTTTTCCTTATCGAACCTGGGGCCCACCATTTTCTTAATTATTGTAATTAAATTGTATCTTCCCCTCTCAGTAGAGAGTCTTCTAACAGAAATATCTATGTCCTCCAAAATTACTTTTCAGGGTAACTTACACAGTACACACACACACCACAGTCCTGTCCCTGCCTTCTGCCTGGTCGGGGGGAAGCAGGAGAAGCATGCTAAAGGTTTGCCAAAACCGCAGACGTGAGCAATGGATGCCAGAGGGAATTTATCGATCCATTGCCTCTGCCATCCATTGCTCATGTCTGCGGTTTTGGCAAACCTTAGCAGCACTTCTCTCCTGCTTCCCAAACCTTAGGTAAACCACACTGAATTCTAGATGGGACTCCAAATAGGAGGGAGGGGGGTATTCTTGGAAGCAGCAAAAAGGAGGAGGAGGAGGAGGCTGGTGCAATCACAATGTATCGAGGAGCGCAGGTGTGAGGGAAAAGCAAGTCTACAGGGGTGGTTTCCGCAAGGGTAGTAGTCTATCCAATCATAATATCAGGTAATCTTTGCAGGAATAGGGGTCAGTTACTTGTAATCCACAATTACATGTAATTGTAATCCACTCGGGAGTGATCTCAATAGCCGCGCTGAGGGAAAACGCGGAAGAAGCCCAGGCTGCAGTGCTCTCTGGGGAAGAGAATGCCATCAGGCCAGCTTAGCCACCAGATCAACAAGGGTGGTTCCTGCAAAGGAAGTAGACAAGCTGAGCATTCCACAATTGGCTTGGGGTGATGCCTCCAAAGATAACAGTTAATGTATCACCCCAAGCCGATTGTGGAACGCTCTGCTTGCCTACTTCCTTTGCGGGAACCACCCTTGTTGATCCGGTGGCTCAGCTGGCCTGATGGCATTCTCTCCCCCAAGCAAGCGCTGCAGCCTGGGCTTCTGCCATGTTTTCCCTCAGCGCGGCTATTGAGATCACTCCCGGGTGGATTACAACACATGTAATTGTGGATTACAAGTAACTGACCCCTATTCCTGCAAAGATTACCTGATATTATGATTGGATAAACTACTACCCTTGTGGAAACCACCCCTGTAGACTTGCTTTCCCCTCACACCTACGCTCCTCGATACATTGTGATTGCACCAGCCTCCTCCTCCTCCTTTTTGCTGCTTCCAAGAATATCCCCCTCCCTCCTATTTGGAGTCCCATCTAGAATTCAGTGTGGTTTATTCCAGTTTTGGCCTACAACTCCCAGAAATCCCAGCCAGTTTACCAGCTGTTGTTAGTATATTTATTTACACTCTCTGTACTTTCATCAATATGCAGAAAGTTGGTGGTACCATTTCTATATGCTATAAATCTTCAGCTCCAGTCAATTGCACTCCAGAAGTGAAGGCAAATGTTTCCCCTTGATTTGCCTGTGATGTCAGCCCTGTTTTCCTGCTGTGCGCATGCGGTGGAATAAGAACTAATAATGAATTTCGTTGTTAAAACATATCAATTAAGATTTTTTGGGATTTTTTTGTTGTAAGTATTTGTATTACTAATACCCCCCCCTCCCATTTGTAGTTTAGAACCAAATTTTTTATGGATCAAGCAACCCTATCAAATACATCCAAAAAGGCACCACGAGGGACTGGCTGATCTCCAAGTGGCTAACAATAGGTAGAATTTTTTAAAGTATCCTTTGCAGCTGTCAGGTCATAGATCCTATGGATCTTAGAACTGGTTTGAGGCTCACTTTTGTGACTATGTAATCATCATCTAGGGCTTCATCTGCACAGTGAAACTGTATTCTACAGTACTGGTTTGAAACAGCATTAAGTGTAGATATTCCCACAGATGCACCTCATTTCTTTGTGAATGGGCAAAGAACCACATGGACCCTGACCTACATAGTTTTTCATCAACACATAAAAGTGTCAAAATAATTTCTGTTTAGGAATATCATTGCAGTAGTGGCTTTGAAAGGCAAAGCTGAATTCATGTTACATGTATACACCCACTAGGCATTACCAGTTGGAAGAGTGAGGGCAAGGATTCCCTCCTTAACCCTAACCTTATCCTTAACTGCAGACAGCACTAAGGATAGTGAGCTTCTGTATCTTTTTCCACGTGTAAGTTCCCCTTTCATGCTTCTTCCCTCCTGTTCATATACAATTTCTGGAGAAAAATAAAGGCCCTCTTCTTCATTCTGGCAATGGGGAGGACCATCTAAAAAGAGAAACTGAAATGAGAAATTCCTCCAACCTCCAAGAGAATTCAATTGAAAACACCTCACCTAAATTAACAGAACCAGAAAGCTAGTAGTAATTCTGTCCCTTTGGGTTATTGATTCTCATGGCAGAAATCATGATAGAGAAAGTGATGAAGACAATATAAGGGCTTTTTGACTGAAGTTTCAGTACAACAGTGATTATGTTAATTTTTAAAACAAAGGCAAAAGCCACACTTCATTTTCCTAGAACATAATCCCTTTCACTGACAAAAATCCCTCCTGCATCATCAATGCCTTTGCTATGTTATTATCTGCACTTACTGCAGTGATTTAGTTTGTACAGTTGTGCATCTTAGAAGACAGAATACAGAGCAACTGAAGGATCACTACAGGTTTTAGATGGATATTTGAAATGAAAAAAGTATTGATTTGACATGTTCCATTTTCTGTGATATTTGATAGTTCTGAGCCCTTCTCTGTGATATCACTAGGATGGAAAAAGGTGTCTATGGAGTTGCTGATAGCTTACTAAAAGAGTAAGTGAATCAAGAAAATGTTCTGCCTGAAGTGGAGTATCAAAATTAGGCCTGTGCAATCAATGAAAAATGATTCAATACTCATTACTACATGGGAGGGGGACTGCTTCTAAAGTGTTTCTAAAATATTATTAGGGGTCTGTATCATAACTATAACGATATAATGGATTTTTTGACACTTTTTCGTTAAGTAATTGTGCAAGGTTTTTGTTTTTTAAAAAAAAAACCTACAAGAGCTATCACCTCGAATTTCTATTTTCAATGATACAATATAACCAGGGCATCATTCCCCCCAAGTTTCAGAAAGATTTGCACATTCACTGATTTTTAAAGAATTTTAACCAACGTAAATTTAATACTATTTCATTGGAAGATTTCATGGACATTCAGTCATATAAACACAGTCAACGCGTTCCTAAAAGATGCCCATTCAGCCTTTGAAATAATAATAATAATAATAATAATAATAACAACAACAATAGGAAACCCACTAGGTAGCTAAACTTTAGAGCTACTGCCTCTCAACTTTGCCTACTCCACAGGGTTGATTCAACTCCGAACAATCCCATTTTATCTCTGAATTCCTTTAGAGAATAAACACAGGTTTTCCTCCACAAAAAACCTTCAAAGAGGAGGCACAGGCAGCACAAGATGGTAAGCAGAACTCTGTGAAATATAGCTTGGAAAGGTGAGGACCCCAGTGGCATAGAATTCAAAAGTCCCTGCTCTAAACTACATTTCCAGAATTCTGCTCACTTCCCACGTTAAAGCCTCAGTATGAGTGTCGACTCTGCTTGTCTCTCTAAATTGGTCATGTGCCATAGGGGCTTCTTCCTTGCCCAGCCATCCAGCCAGGAATCCCTCCCTCCCCTTCTCACTATACCCTTTGGAGAAAGAGTGGGGCTTCTCCCTCCATTCAAGTATTGCCATCCTCCTCAGGGGGAACCAAATCCAACCCTTTTGGGGGAGAAGCAGCACCCACAATTGAGACATATAGCAATTTATGAGACCTACATAACTCATCCAAAAGTCATTGGTCAGTGTTAATTATTGCTTCATATATACAAATCTTATGAAATAGATATGACAAATTAGTAACAAATGAAGTTTTGCACAGACCTAATCAAAATCTGTTCTCCCTATTTAAATCTAATAACCAATTTAGATTAAACAACCCTTTTTCTAGATCAGTGATGAAGAACCAGATGCTCTGGAGTTTACCTTAATAGATCTTCAGTGAACATGAACTATATTAAAGGGTAACAGGAGTTGTAGTCCAAAACAGCCAGCCTACAGAGCACACAACCAATATACAATATATCAACATCATCTTGTTTTGTATGTCCCCAGAAAGTTCCTGCTATAGTTGCATTTGGTAACAATGCTGTGGAATAGGTGCTAATAGTCTAGATTTTTTTGTATTATACTTTTTTAATTAAATGTTAAACAGAGAATTTAAAAGATACAAACCAGTGCAGCAAAAGTTTTAAATGGTAAAAAATGTAGAAAGTTAAAATTAGAATGAAAATGAAATGTGAAAGAGAATAAATGAACATATTTATTATTTATTATTTATTTACTGCATTTTATCCCATCCTTCTCCAGGGTGGCTTACATTGAGTCCCATCAAGAGGCCATTTCAACAATTACAATAAAATCACAACAAATAGACAACATAATAAAACATCATAATTAAAATCAAATACAGTCATCAGTTAAAAACATAAACCAGCCTCATCCGTCTTACATCATATACAGTGGGGGGAAAGTATTTAGTCAGATACCAATTGTACAAGTTCTCCAATTTAAACAGATGACAGGGGTAGACCTCAACTATGAGAGACAACATGAGAAAACACATCCAGAAAATCACATTGTCTGATTTTTAACGAATTTATTTGCAAATTATGGTGGAAAATAAGTATTTGGTCCATAACAAAAGTTCTATCTCAATACTTTGTTATATATCCTTTATTGGTAATGACAGAGGTCAAACACCCAGCTCATTCTGAGGATGGAGGGCAGGCTGGGTTCTGTCCCCGATAATTTCCAACACTGCCTCGAAGCCGTTACTGGATGGCTGCGAGCCAGTAGGTTTGAGGGTGAATCCGGCGAAGACGGAGATCTTGTGGCTGGGTCGCCCGGGTGATGTTAATGTCCAGCTTCCGAGCCTGGACGGTGCGGTGTTATGCCCATCGCCTTCCGTAAAGAGCCTGGGGGTCCATTTGGACTCCCAGCTGACCATGGAGGCCCAGGTCTCTGCGGTCAGCAAGATCGCTTTTTCATCTGCGACAGGCAAGGAGGCTGGCCCCCTATCTCTCCCGGAACAATCTGGCCACAGTGTTCCAAGCCACAGTCATCTCAAGGCTGGATTACTGCAACGCGCTCTACATTGGCCTTCCTCTGTCGGTGACCCGAAGCTCAGGCTAGTGCAGAACACTGCCGCCCGGCTCCTGTCTGGCACGCCAGCTGGGCCCACATAACACCTGTTTTGCAGGATCTGCACTGGCTGCCAATTGAGCACGGATCACCTTCAAAGTGTTGGTCCTCACCTTTAAGGCCTTACACGGCCTGGGGCCAGCGTATTTGAGGGACCGTCTCACCCCATATTGCCCTCCGAGATCACTTCGGTCTGAGGACTCCAATCTCCTGGAGATACCTTCAGCTAAATTCGCAAGGCTGACTGCTACCCGCCGGAGGGCGTTCTCTGTCATAGCACCTACGCTGTGGAACGCCCTCCTCCCGGCCGGAACTCGGGCTATGAAGGACTTGCTCCCGTTTAGACGGGCCTGTAAAACATACCTGTTTAAGCAGGCCTTTGGTGAGTAAGTCCTGCCCATGCCCCGCCATCTATTCGTTCTTCTGAGGATGATGTGCTGTTCATTGTGTTAACTGTGTTATTAATTACTATACTGCTGTTGTTTCTAATTGTTTTTAACTGCTTATTGCCTGTATTTTACTGTGCCCTTCGGCTCCTGTAAGCCGCCGCGAGCCTCAGGGAGTCGGCCGCATAGAAGCCCGAATAATAAATAAATAAATAAATAAATAAATAAATAAATAAATGTTTTCTTTAAGTCCTCACAAGGTTGGCACACACTGTTGCTGGTATGTTGGCCCATTCCTCAATGCAGATCTAATCAAAAGCAGTAATGTTTTGGGGCTGTTGCTGGGCAACACGGACTTTCAACTCTTTCCCAAGGTTTTCTATAGGGTTGAGATCAGGGGACTGGCTTGGCCACTCCAGGACCTTGAAATGCTTCTTATGAAGCCACTCATTGTTTCATGTATATGGATGAGTCACCTAGGTCCCTTTGCAGAGAAACAGCCCCAAAGTATGATGTTACCACCCCCATGCTTCACAGTAAGTACGGTGTTCTTTGGATGCAACTCAGCATACTTTCTCCTCCAAACAAGATGATTTATGTTCTACTTTGTTTCATCTGACCATATGACATTCTCCTAATACTCTTCTGGATCATCCAAATGCTCTCTTCAGTTGGCCCCGAATATGTACTGGCTTCAGCAGGGGGACACGTCTGGCACTGCAGGATCTGAGTTCCTGGCAGCATAGTGTGTAAGTGATGGTAGCCTTTGTTATGTTGGTCCCAGCTCTCTGCAGGTCATTCACTAGGTTCCTGCATGTGTTTCTGGGATTTTTGCTCGCCGTTCTTTGGGATCATTTTGACCTCATGGGGTGAGATCTTCCATGGAGCCCCAGATCCCGGGAGATTATCAGTGGTCTTGTATCACTTCCATTTTCTAACTATTGCTCCCATAGATGATTTCGTCACACCAAGCTGCTTGCCTATTGCAGATTCAGACTTTCCAGTCTAGTGTAGGGCAAATTTTTTGTTTCTGTTGTTTCTTGACAGCTCTTTGGCCTTCACCATAGTGGAGTTTGGAGTGTGACTGCTTGAGGTTGTGGACAGGTGTTTTTTATACTGATACTAAGTTCAAATAGGTGCCGTTATGACAGGTAATTAGTGGAGGACTGAGGAGCCTATTAAAGAAGAAGTTCAGGACTGTGAGACCCAAAAATCTTGCTTGTTTGTAGGTGACCAAATATTTATTTTCCACCATAATTTGCAAATAAATTAATTAAAAATCAGACAATGTGATTTTCTGGATGTGTTCTCTCATGTTGTCTGTCATAGTTGAGGTCAACCTATGATGTCAATTACAGGCTTCTCTCATCTTTTTAAGTGGGAGAACTTGTACAATTGGTATCTGACTAAATACTTCTCCCCCCCCACTGTATAATAACGTATAAACATAATATATTGTAATTAATACTGATCTAATATTAAACTATACTGTACTAAACTAAACACTAAATACTGTCTAATTAGCATGCCATGGGTATCTGACCCTAAAATCCAAACTGTTATGAATTATTGAGAAAAAATTCTCCATTGAATAAAAATATTACAGATCCAATTTAACAATACTTTCAGAGTCATTCATATCCATAACCACAAATTATTGTTTACTGTTTTTCTTGCACAGAAAATCCATAAATGGCTTGAAATCCTTTAGAATATTAGTCTATCCTTTAAAGTTGACATCATCTTGGAAATTTGGCCACCGGACTATTAAGAATCCATCATTCTTAATAGTTCTTCCATCATCAATGTTTCAGTCTATTTCCAGGTTTGGGCAAACAAGATTGGTCTATCTGTTGCTATATAGCAGTGAACAAACCAATATTTAACTATCTAAGCCTTTATCCATAATATCTAGCAAAAACTTCTCTGGTGAAAAGGTTAGATTTGGAATCCACTAAAATCACAATGGCTTCAGTAATCCAAAGTCACACCTTTTGCATGTTTTGACATAATGGGCATAGGTGGATGAAAAAAGACAGAAAGAGACTTCCCATTCCTGTTATATGTGTCTCTAGTTTACAAGAAAGATCTGTAAGGGAAAAGATAAACAATTTGATAGAAAACTGTCAAGCGACAATTAAAGTGGTGGTCACATTAGTTTTCTGTTAAATTCTAGTTATCTCCTTCTGGAATCTGCTCACTCAGTCTCACTACTTTTCTAACCTAACGAAGTGTTAGGAACAAACAATGTATCCTCACTTCTACAAAGCTCATCTCAGCGGCTCACACTATTCTACTTATGCATATTGTTTTTATCATGTACACCTTTTAGAAAAGAAAGGCAGACAAATGCAAAACAATTTGAAAATAAATCTCCAGATTTCCCAAAGGTGAAATGGAAAGTAGAAGTCCAACATTTCTAAAATGTCAATGATTTCCAGCAGCACCATGGCAGGTCATGGATAGTTATTCTGATTTAATTTTCTTCTGAACAGGAGCCATATGCTGTAGTCATTCTGTATGAAAGAACAACCCAGTGCATGTTTGTTGTTGCTGCCAACTGATGTATTCACAAAGCTTGCAGAGGGCAACCCTCCTTCTTAAAATCCAAAATCTGAAAGACTCAAAACCTTTTACTGCCTCCACCCTTGCCTTTGAGGAAAGGGGGCTAGTTGCACAACCAGCCCCCACTGATTTTTTCCTCTAGGAAATGTTGCTCCTGCTAGTGTCACTAGATGTAATGAGTGATGACCATCAACATTTTCTCACCCAGTGGTTGCCTTTAAGCTGAGGACAAGAGGAAAAGGGTAAGAGGGACTGTGACACATGTCTGGGAGTCAGCTGCATAAGATCTCCACTGACCAGAAGGTCATGAGTTCAAGGCCTGCCTGGGTCGGGGCAAGCTCTCAACCAAATTGTGTAGCTCGTTGTCGACCTTTCCAACCCGAAAGCCAGTTGCATCTGTCAAGTAGGAAATTTAGGTACCACTTTGTGGGGAGGCTAATTTAACTGATTTACGAGGCCATAAAATCTCCAGGAAGTATGAAAAAGAATGAAGGAATGCGACAGCTCCCCCTGGTGGCCAGAAGCTGGAATGTTAAATTGCCTCTGAGTGTCTGTCTATATATGTTGTATGTCTATGGCATTGAATGTTTGCCTGTATATGTGCATTGTGATCCGCCCTGAGTCCCCTGCAGGGTGAGAAGGGCGGAATATAAATTATGTAAATAAATAAATAATGTGGCAATCCAGTTGCTCTGAACCAAGTTTGGCACCATTGGACCATATGGACTTCATCCATATGAAGGGTGGTAATAAACGGACATTTCTCTGGGTGGAAAGAGGTGAGAAGTGGCGTACCCCAAGGTTCAGTTTTGGGTCCGTTACTCTTTAATTTATTCATTAATGATCTGGATGTAGGAGTGAATTCTGAGGTAGCAAAGTTTGCAGACGACACTAAATTGTTCAGGGTAGTTAAAAATGAAACTGATTGTAAACAGCTCCAGAAAGATCTCTCGAAATTGAGTGAATGGGCAACAAAGTGGCAAATGCATTTTAACCTAAACAAATGTAAAGTCATGCACATCGGGGCAAAGAACCCCAACTACACCTACAAATTGATGGGGTCAAAGCTTTCCGAGACAAACCAGGAAAGGGATCTTGGGGTCTTGGTGGACAGCTCAATGAAGATGTCAACCCAGTGCGAAGCAGCAGTGAAAAAGCAAATTCTATGCTAGGCATGATCAGAAAGGGAATCGAAAATAGGTCAGCAAATGTTGTATTACCTCTCTACAAATCGATGGTAAGGCCACATTTGGAGTACTGTGTACAATTCTGGTCTCGCACCTTAAGAAGGATATAACGGAACTGGAAAAGGTACAGAAAAGGGCAACAAGAATGATCCAAGGGATGGAGCGGCTCCTTAAGAAATCAGGTTGCAACGCCTTGGTCTTTTCAGCCTTGAAAGACGGCGTTTAAGAGGTGACTTGATCGAAGTGTATAAAATCATGCATGGGATAGAAAAGGTGAATAAAGAAAAATTATTTTCTTTGTCACAAAACACTAGGACTAGAGGGCACTCCCTGAAGCTCCAAGGTAGGAAAATTAGGACTAATAAAGGGAAATATTTCTTCACCCAGAGGGTCATTGGGTTATGGAACTCACTTCCAGAAGAGGTTGTGCCAGCTGTCAGCCTGAACAACTTCAAGGCAGGATTAGACAGATTCATGGATACCAAGTGTATCGGTAGTTACTGAAAAGGACATTCAAGTGCCACCTCGGAGTTGGTTGAGGTAGGCAGGATTTCCCTGGGTACTGGTTGTGGGGGTCGGGAGCAGGTCAGGGTTTTGCCCTCCCTTCTGCTCGAGATCCCCGTGTACAACTGGTGGGCCACTGTGTGATACAGAATGCTGGACTAGATGGGCTGAGGTCCGATTCAGCATGGCTCTTCTTATGTTCTTATGTTCTTATCCAGCTGTAGTTCTATACCATATATTGTGATCATCTGTCAGCTGTTAAACTGGTTTGGCAGCTGGACCTACAGAATCCTTCAGAGATAGATAGGAGTATCCCACTCTGGATCAGTATTTATGAATGTGGCCCATGTAGATTAGGCTTCAGTCATGACTGCAATATGAAGCTAATAAGAGAGAAAGAATGCACAAAGAAAAATGGTAAAATATTAGCTTGCCTTAATTTTGTGGTTGTGATTTCTATATTAATATGGTTATGATTTCACGATGCTTCTATTTATTTAATTTATTTTAAGGTGGAGGGAATGTTCTCTTTTTTGGCACTCTGAAGGCTGCTAAAATCAATGGAAACAGATTTATAATAAGCTTCCACGTAAATCCTTTTTATAGAGGAAACTAAGAATTAAGTCCCAGAAAATGAGGAAAAAAGATTTCATTTGGTAAGCTCTGTTATCTTTCGTTGTAAATTTTATGCATTATTTTCTTCTTCTTTTTAAAGGAGCGAGTTAATGGCTTGGTGCTCCATTTTAGCCAGGGCAAAGGCATCTGGCTGAAGCTCCTGCCAGCTTTGTAAATAGCAGCTATTACTTCTTCCCCTCAAGAAAACATTTATTCGAAGCATATTTTTCCGAATTCAAGTCAGAAACTGTTCTTCCTTGCTAAGTAATTTTCACCCAGAGTACTTTCCCATGATTTGAGAGCTAAGGGAAAAACAAAGTTAGTGAGGGGAAAATGCTTGCATTCAAAATTATTTTTAAAAAAGTTACAGGAAAGGAAATGAAGAATGCTTCTCTTTTCTACCACAGCAAAAAAAAATGCATACAGAGATAAACAACAGATAGAAATTTATTTTTTAAAAAGAAATACACTATTTTAGTGCTGTGCCCTTTAATAATTAGTTAAAAATCAGTTTGCAGCTTCCCTGAAAACTCCCATACTTCAATGAGTGACTTGTCTATTATATGAATTGCTTCCAAGAAATGATCTTTTTAATTCTGTTTTTGTGGAAATCTGGTCTGATAGAAGAAACATGCTTACAAGGCATATAATTCTTTCTTTATACACAGTGTAATTACTAAAGGAATTACTGATCTAAATCTACATAATCACTAATTGAAAAAGCACATCTTTTCACATAGAACATTCAAATAACCTTCTGATACATATGGCAAATTTCTCTTTAAGAGCTTTGTTTTCCCAAAAAATAAGAGAGAGAGATTGTGATTATTATTTACAATATTGGGCTTCCTCACCATATTTGCTGAAGAAGCCTTTATTTGATGATAAACTTTTATCTCTTTGTTGTGGAACACAAAAGGATTTCAAATGCTATGTTTTATTCATTTCTCAAAGTCCAAAGCTCCTTAAAAGACTCAGAAGATATTTCGTCCTCCTCCTTACTTGGTTTGTGAATGTGAATTGGTATGCACATCAATGATTAGCAACAACAGGGCCATTTTTGAGTCACAAAATATTATTTCTTTTCTCAGATCTTAGTGCTATGGGGTCTGCGTTCTGCTAGACCCTTTAATTCACTATAAAGGTTGACTGAGAGTTCAGGGTTATGTGATACTGAATGGGGTGACTCTGTTCGTCGCTTCTCTTTCAAGCTCAAACAACAATGTTACAATGGGGGGGGGGGGGGAGCCGCAAAGGCCAAATCAAGATATGAAAACAGCCATCTTTAAGTGTAAAGTTGCCACCAAAGTGATACAAAATGGGACACAAAGGTCTATTTTATAAGCCAAAGGAATGGGTGGCAAGAGGAAGAGAAGGAGGAGGAAGGAGAACTGGTGCCACCAGTTTTTGCAGTATGTTCCCCGGAATCACTTTCTCCCATACATGATGCATTACTGGAACCAGCTTCTTCAAGACCTGTACAATGCAATCTGTTTATTTTCAAAGGTAGTTCCATATTGTTGTTATGTGCCTCTAGTAATCTCTAATTTAGGATAATCTTATCATGGGATTTCCTTTACATGGTTCATTCATGGGGAGGTTTGCCATTGTCTTTTCCCAAGACTGAGGCCCCTTCTACACTGCCATGTAAAATCTAGATTATCTGCTTTGAACTGGATTATAGGGCAGTATAGACCCATATAATTCAGTTCAAAGCAGACAGTGTGGATTTTCTGCTTTGATAATCTGTATTATATTGTAGTGTAGTCCTGAGACTTGCCTAATGTCACCCAATGGAGTTTCCGTGGCTCAATGGCTATCCCTGCTCTCAAACATTCTTAATCCAATACTCAAATTGTAACACCACAGTGGCCCTGTATACAACATCAAATGGTGAGGTACAAGGTAATCTTCTCATGTTGCTGTACTGCAACTGTGATAAGTCCTTAATGATAATAACAACTAGGGATATTGCATTCCACCAACTACTAATATGCAAAATTTCCTCCATCCCTGCATTAGTCCAAATAAAAACACACCTAACTGCAACATGGATATCTATATTAGGATACACATATACTAACCACTTGGGTCAGACAAGCCCTGGATCACATCCAAGACAGCCAAACACCACATGGAGATGATTCAGGCTAATGCAGGGCAAGGCCACCTTAACATGCCCTTGTCCCGCATCAACCAAGTTGGGGAATACTTCATATTCTATCCTAGAATTGAAATATTCCTGACTTTCAACCCCTCTGAACAGTTGGGCCCTTTCAGAAATGGAATCTAGCTACGACTGATCCTAATGCTATCCCATGTTTCTCATGTTTCGACACTCCAAGACATAAGATTTCTCTTCTACTCTCTTCCTCATCCTCTTGTCAGTCTGGCTAACGTCACTGCAGATAGGACTCATAGGCTATGGGGTGGGGTGGGGTAGGGTGGGGACACAGGGGGATAGTAAAGATGGCCACCCAGTTGGGCACACAGAATTCTCTCCTGCTTCCAAACTACCCAGGGAAGTGCCTGTCTGACACTCACCAGGGCCAAACTGATATGCACATGCCACATAAGTCTCAGTGAAGTGTGTCAGTGTAGATCTGTCCTTAGGGAATGGCATCTTACAGCTTTTGCACAGTTAAGACTTGTGCGCCCATACATTAGGAAATCTGATCTGGTGATGGTGGTCCATGCTCTTGTCACATCTCGAATAGATTACTGCAACGCACTCTACGTGGGGCTGCCTTTGAAAATGGTTCGGAAACTCCAACTAGTCCAATGGGCGGCAGCCAGGTTACTATCTGGAGTGACATACAGGGAGCATACCACCCCCTTGCTGTGTCAGCTCCACTGGCTGCCTATCCATTTCCGGGCTCAATTCAAAGGGCTGGTTTTGACCTTTAAAGCTCTATACGGTTCTGGCCCAGCTTACTTGTCCAAACGCATCTGCCTCTACGTCCCACCTTGTAACTTAAGATCATCCGGGGAGGCCCTGCTCTTGTTTTCGCCAGCAACTCAACTGTGGCTGGTGGGGACGAGAGACAGGGCGTTCTCGGCTGTGGCCCCCCACCTGTGGAATGCGCTTCCAAGTGAAATACAATCAACCTCATCCCTCCTAGCTTTCAGGAAAAAATTTAAATCGTGGTTGTGGGACCAGGCCTTCGCACAATAATTTCAGCACTTTATTTGGAACTGACTGTTTTAACGACGGACATGAAACACGGCTTCCGCCATTGATTGATTATTTGAATGTGCATTGTTAGATAGAATTTTAAATGAACCAGATAGCTAATGATTTAATGTTGATGTTTTAATTTTGTTGTATTAGTGTTTTATATTGTGTATTGTTGCTGGCATCTAATTGTGCCTTGTAAGCCGCCCTGAGTCTCCCCTCAGGGGTTGAGATGGGTGGGTTAGAAATACAGTAAATAATAAATAAATAAATGTGAAGTGTTGCAAAGCCCTGGGCTAGTCACCATAAAATCCTGGGATAATCAGCATAAGTAGTTGTGTGCCACAAATACTACCAGTCTTCCATTAGCTGTGAGCCAGAAGTTCTTGGCTTACAAAAACAAGCTTCACTGTAAAACATTCAAAAGACCTTTTACATATAAATGACTTATTCATAATCAACTATATGCTCTGATGGGTATGATAGAAATAAGAGCAAAACTGCAACAGATTAGAAAAACACAGGAAGAGTGGCTGTGCAAACAAGCAATCAGTAAATATAAATGTGCAAAGTTTGTGAATAGTTGCAGCTAGGTTGTTGTTCTTGGACTTTCTTGAAGCTTTTGATTTCTTCTATTTATTAAAAAATGATCTAGAAAACAATCAGTATTTCAACTTAAACCAGATTTTTTCTTTTGCTGGAGATGACAGATGATCAATTTGAGAAATAAGAATTTTCCAGTACATGACCACAGCTTCTGTTGTGGTACAGAGACGGCCGTGGCTGAGTCCAGGAGTTTAAAAGATAACAAAAGTTTATTTACACATCAAATGGATGTTGGAATAACAAAAAAATAGCCTATCTTCGGCTGTACAAAACCCCCAATAATCCCAGGAAACCCCAAAACCAAAAATGCTGAGAAGAAAAGAACTCAAAACCAAACAGCAGGCGTCCTTCTGCGGCGTTCAGTCAAAGGGATGTCCATAACGCGTAGTCCAACAGCAATCCAAGGATCATAGGACAGGAGACAAACATACAGGAAAGGAGGAGACGTTCCAGAGTCGACAGGAGCTAAGTATACAGAAAACACATAATTCACAGCCCCCCATAAAACACAGCATCTTCCTCCCTCCATGTAATACTATACCAAACACTCTGTAGCAGGAAACTCACAGCAGTCACAGTGAAGGTCAAAAGGTACACGGCAGCAGCTAAACACAAAAAGCAGACATGAATCCCAAAAAACCCCACCTTTTCCCAATATCAGCTAGAGCTGCCATAGCAGCTCTCCCAAGGAACAAAGTGGATAAAGAACCCAATAACTCACGAGTAATCTGGAAACCAGGAACCAAGACACAGGAACACAGGATACACGAACCAGAATAACAACTCCTTGACCACTGTGAGGGTCAAGCCAAACACTCACTTCTTATATAGCACTATCAATCAGATTCATCAGAGAACCCGCCCTGCTCCAAAGCAGCAGCATTCCTATTCCCTGCAGCTGTTGTACCATGTCCAGATCTCCAACCCAGCCACAGCTCTTCTTGGCTTAAAGGGCCCCACTCAGTTTGTGAAAGAGAAGATGGCCAGTCCTGATCTGTCTGGAACCCCAGAAATGTACTGTCCCCTGATTCCGCATTGCATACATTTCTCACTTCCTGCACCAATGCTGAATCTAGGTCTGTATCACTTTCTTCTGACTGTAATTCTGCATTCCCTGGAAACCCTTCAAATGTATCAGACTCAGAAGGTTCCCTAAGTAGATGCTGAATCTTTCTCCTCTGTTCTCTGTCTGAGTCAAGGCTTGAGGCACTAGCCACTCTCTTTACCCCAGCTGTAGGAGCCTGACCATCCAGAGCCGCACCCCAAACTGAGCTACTGCTTGATGTTACTGCCTCAGCACCTTCCTCCATGCTACTACCTGTAGTAACTGGAGGCTCATTTACAACAGCTTCTGAGCTGCTTTATGGACAGAGGTGGAAGGATAGGGACAACCCAGTTCAAGAAGATTGGTGAGAGATATATTTATTTGATTTAGCAGAATGCATACACTGGACACTTTTCACAAAGATTGGCAACCAATAATTATATTTCTAAGAAGTACCTGAGGGTAACTGTAAATACAATGATTTGAAGAACAGTAGGTATTGCAGATACATAGATATATGCTTATTAAGTCACATTAGGAAAAGTAGAACAAGTGGAAAACTATAACCATTAGCTGAGAAGTTGGAAATTATCTCTCTCACCCCTCCCCCAATACTGTTATTTTTCAATTGCTGTTGTTTAAGTTTAGTTGTTTGTAGTTGTTGTCTAATTAGTTACTTTGTTTTGGTGTTATTTTTCCTTATATGTTGCTTTACATTATAAAACCTCCTTTGTCATTTAATAAGGATACTTTTTTTACAAATATAGAATAGTATCAATATCAGAAAAGATAAGCAATCCATCAAAATCACAGATGATGCTTTCTCTCATCTCCCTCCATTCTCTTGTGATATTTTTTATCAGAGAAGAACTTGATGTCCACCTAAAGAAGATATGTAAAGAAATATAATTTGAGGAAAACATCAAAGACATTTTAAAGCTAAAATGATCTGATAAGGAGATGAACATTTCTTAGGGAGCTTGCACATCAGATTTAATATTAATTTGGAAGCTCCTGTAAGACATCTTACAAAATTGATAGAAAGCTGAGGTCTAAATCCAATTGCTACTCCCAACTACACTAGGTATATAGAATCAGCAAGTTTTACATAAGTGGTGATTTACCATTTTACAATTGATTCAATGAGTCTAATCTAATTGGAGGCAGGAACTGTATTTAGACCAGTTTCACAAAAATAATGAAATGTCTTAATGGCCATTTACAAAAACGTGTCACACTAATCTTAGACATTTCAGTTTGTCTAAATTTCTATATCATGCAATGATGTTATAATGCAACCATATTTGTAATATAGTACTAATGCATCAATCCAATCCTAAGCAGTTATGCAGCAGGTAATATTTGACCTCCTAATATTTGGGAGATTCTGAGATTCTGAGAGAATAGATTTTAATGTATAATAAAAATAGCGTGACAAGAAGATGTTGCAAATAGTCTGAAATAGCCAAAGGTTTAAAACACTCTAAATAAACTGGCCCCTTGTATGCATGGAATTCTGAAGCAGATGAAGAAAATAGCTTCTAAAGAATATTTTTGTTCTGATAAATCATTAAAGCAGTCAGCACATATGTAAATCTAGCCACTATGCATATGGAAGTAGATTCTCAGCCAATTTTTAAAAGCACAGACCAAGAGGATTATGCAGTAGCCTCCATTTTTTTAAAAGCGTGAATATGTTTGAGACCAATTTTAGCAGCAGTCTTAATGGAATTTTAATTGATTTTTTAAACTTAAATTGGAACAAAATTCTCTTTATTATAAATGAATTATAGACACCGATCTAGTAATCTCATATCAGAAAACTGATTCCTTTCAGACCTTTTCTATCTAATAGCTACATAATTTGCTTTATTTCTCGATATATTTATTTACTTATACCCCGCCTTTCTCCCCCTCAGGAGACTCAAGGTGGCTTACAACTCTGGTACAATTCAAACCAGTAAAACCTACAGTAAAAACAATAACATACCCCCTCCATTAAAACAGTTAATAATTAGTCAATAAATTCATTATACAGTAAACAGATTAAAATATATAAAGTGCATAGTTCTATTTGTCCAAGACCCTTGTTCATAATCCATATTCAAACCATGTCGAAGCCTGTAGTCACTTATTCTTCAAATTCTTAACTTTTTTTCTAAAAACTAGAAGGGATGAGGACTGCCTGATGCCACTTGGGAGTTCCACAGCCAGGGGGCCACCACTGAGAAGACTCGGTCTCTCATCCTCACCAATCATGCTTGTGAAGAGAATGGGCCCAAGAGCAGTGCCTCCCTAGATGATCTTAAAGTTCTAGTAGGCTCATATGAGATACATTTGGACAAGTAAGTTGGACCAGAACCATTTAGGGCTTTATAAGCCAAGAGCAGCACTTTAAATTGGGCTTGGTAGCAAATTGGCAGCCAGTGGAGCTGACACAATAGGGAAGTTTATACTCCCTGTATGCCGCTCCCATTAGAAATCTAGCTGCCATCTGTTTGATTAATTGAAGCTTCTGGGCCATCTTCAAAGGCAACCCCATGTAGAGCACGTTGCAGTAGTGTATGCAAGATGTAACAAAAGCATGCTTTGACATATTCCAGCCTACACTTCTGAAGCTTGAGGTTGTGCCCAAATGAATTACTAGTGATATCAGAAAGTTATAAAATGCTCTAAGGTGACTTGAACTTCAACTTGCAACAATTGATTGGGTGATTCAACTGTAGTTGCAAATTTGAAAGACAGTGGCAGATGTTGCTGGCTTCTGTGTCAGGGGAGCAATGAGAATATGCTCTAGTTTTTAATCCAAACTTTAAAATATTGACCCAATTGCAGGACAATTCCTTTAACTTTTCTAGACTTTAATTGGTAATTACTGCCTCACTGACATATAAATGTCACTGTCCAGAACTAAGTTCTAAATATACTGATAGGACATCCAAAGACAACTACGTCATTCTTCTAGTTTATCCGTTTTATCTTATTCCCCCAAACAAAGATGATTGGGATGTTATTGTTGTTTTGTGCTTGCAAGTTATTTCAAACTTATGGTAATCCTAAGAAGGTTTTTTTTGAAGGTTTGTTTAGGGAGGGGTGCCTTTGACTACCTCTGAGAGAGAGAGAGAGAGAGAGAGAGAGAGAGAGAGAGAGAAAGAGAAAGAGAAAGAGAAAGAGCTACGTGCCAGAAGGTCACTTCTAGAATTTGGTGTCTGAGTGGGGATTTGATCTTTAGAGTCATAATCCAATACTCAAGCCACTAGACCATGCTGGCATTCAGTGCCCAAGATACCACGTTATTAAGAGCGACACTCACTTTTAAATGCATATAAAGAAGCTGAGCAAACTGGCAGTTAAATACTACTGCAATACTGAGGGAGTTGCCTGGCATATCTGAACCAGCAGACTACTTTAGAAGATCCAAGGATGGTCATGTGGCTTAAGCAAAACCAAGAGGCTACCTACACTGCTTTCTAGCATCTGTCACATAAGGTAATGGCCTAATTCTGCTTGATAGTAGATCCAAGGATTATGTTAAAATATGTAACCTTGTACAGTTGAATCGTCATTGTTCTTGCATGGATAGAATGGGTGCTGTAAAATTATGTAAAGTGATTAACAGAATATATATTCTACTAGCTGATCCCGGCACGCGTTGCTGTGCCCTATGTAGGAGATGTGGGAAAGTCTTAGGATGTAAGGGTTGGAAAATGATGTGAGTATGTGTTTTATGTGTGTATATATGTGTATGCATGTGTGTGTGTGTTTCTATTTGTGTGTGTGTATGTATATGTGTGTTTATGTTTGGGGGTATGTGTGTGTCTGTGATTGTGTTTGTGTATGTATGTGTATGTGTATATATGTGTGTGTATATGTGTGTATTGATGTGAGTATGTGTTTTGTGTGTGTGTATGTATGTTCATATTTGTGTGTGTGTATGCATATGTGTGTTTATCTTTGGGGGTATGTGTGTGTCTGTTGTTATGTGTTTGTGTATGTATGTGTATTTATGTATGTGTGTATTTGTGTATGTGCGTATATTGGTGTTTGTATGTATTTGTGTGTGTATATATATATATGTATGTGTGTTTTTGTGTATGTGCGTATATTGGTGTTTGTATTTATTTGTGTGTGTATATATATGTATGTGTTTATTTGTGTGTATATTTATGTATGTGTGTGTTTGTATATGTGTGTGTATGTGTATATATGTTTATGTTTATGTTACTGTATGTTTATGTGTCTATATGTGTGGTTATATATGTGTATGTGTGTGTACAGTATATGTGTTGGGTTTTGTGGGTGTGTGTAGGTTTTTTTTAGTTGTTTGTTATTATTATGTGTGTCTAGGTTTTTTTTGGGAAGCTTGCCTGTGCCTTCCATGTCCGTGTCTTCTGGTCCCTGTTAGTCCTTCTTCGCTATCTCTCTGTCCAAGGGGGGGGGGGACGCTTGCCAGGTGGACGTTTGCGGCGCATTCGCCTCGTCCATTCCCTTCTGGCCCTCCTTCGCCGCCTCCTTTCCGCTCCCAGAAAAGGAGAGCGAAGGAGTTTGTGTTTCCTGCCGGGTCCTTTTTGTGAGGGACAACTTCCGGCGGAGTGTTTATGGCCGGACCGGAAGTGGTTCGGGTGCCATGTTTTTTTGTAGTTTTTTGGGGTTGGTTTTTTTTTGGGTCTCTTGCTGGCCCGGTCGCCCGGAAAAGCGGCGGAGAGGGTCAGGAGAGGCCCATCCAAAGCCCCTGAAGCCGCTGAGGGCGAGGGGCTGGTGTTCACCCCGTGAGCTGCCTCCCTGGTGTATCGTGGGAGAGATGTGGCGCTTGGTCAGGCTGGCTTGGGATCGCGCCGGATCCCTCCATAGGTTTGCATGGTGATTTTTGGGGGTCAGGTTTTGGGGTGCCGGCTGAATGTGTTGAGGGAAGTTTGTTGTGGAAGGTAAGTGAAGTTTGTGAGTGTCTGGTGTTGCGAGGGGCGTGTGTGTGGATTGTACAGTGTGGAAAGGAGGTGAGGAGAAGTGTGTAGTGGGCATGGAAGTGTGGGTGGAATGTGCTAAGAATGCTATTGGTGGGGAGGGGGCCTGGTGTGTTGGGGGAGTATGTCCTGGTTAAGCTTTTTGGCCGCCGTGTGTTTAGGGAGGGGAGTGTGTGTGTGGGTTTTCAGTTGTGTCGTGGCCTTGGGAAGGGGGAGGGATGTTTTTGTTAATGGGTTTGTATGTTGGTGGGAAGGTGGGGGTAGTTGCGGGCGTGTGTGTGGGATTTGGGGGGTGTTTTTTGCGGCACGTGTGTGTTGGGGCAGGTGTCCGCCCCCGAGGGTGGCGCTCTCTTTTCTCTCTCTTTTCTTTTCTCTCTGTCTTCTCTCTCTTTGTCTTTCTTTCTCTCTCTGTCTCTATCTCTCTCTCTCTGCTGCCGCTGCATCCTCCTGGTGGAGCCCAAGGGGGAGAGGAAGGCGGGTCGCTCTTCCGCGCCGGCGACCGGGAGGAGGCGGTGCGGCCGCCTTCCTTCCCTCCACGGCGTCTCCTTCGCCTGTGGCCTTGCTCCTTCCCCGAAGCCCCGGCCTTTCCTAAGAGGAGGCCCTCGTCCTAGGTAAGGCCGGGCTTCGGGAAGGAGCAAGGCCGCGGGTTGAAGAGGCGCCCTGGGTGAGAGGAAGGCCGGCCGCCTCTTCCGTCGGGCGGCGACCGGGAGGAGGCGGTGCGGCCGCCTTCCTTCCCCTCCACGGCGTCTCCTTCGCCCGCTGCCTTGCTCCTTCCCTGAAGCCCCGGCCTTTCCTAAGAGGAGGCCCTCGTCCCTAGGTAAAGCCGGGGCTTCGGGAAGGAGCAAGGCCGCGGGTTGAAGAGGCGTCCTGGGTGAGATGAAGGCGGGCCGCCTTCCGTCGGGCGGCGACCGGGAGGAGGCGGTGCGGCCGCCTTCCTTCCTCCACGGCTCCTTCGCTTCGCGGCCTTGCTCCTCTTCTCGAAGCCCCGGCCTTTCCTAAGAGGAGGCCCTTGTTTTAGGTAAGGCCGGGCTTCGGGAAGGAGCAAGGCCGCGGGTTGAAGAGGCGTCCTGGGTGAGAGGAAGGCGGGGCGCGCCTTCCGTCGGGCGGCGACCGGGAGGAGGCGGTGCGGCCGCCTTCCTTCCTCCACGGCGTCTCCTTCGCCCGCGGCCTTGCTCCTTCCAGGTCCCCTGCCGCTCTTCCTGATCAAAGGAGGAGGCGGAGGAGGCGCTCTGGCTGCCATGTGCGAACGTTCTGAACGCTCGCTGGCAGCGAAGTGGCCGGGTGGGAGTTCCGTTGGCTATTTTTGGGGATCGTTTTTTGGGGTGTTGGGAGGTATGTAGGTCAGGTTTTTTACTGTTGTCTGTATCTCGTGGTCAGGGCCAGTCAGTTGTTTAGTTTGGTGTTTCTGCGACTTATAGTTTCGTTGCCTATATACGACTTTGCACGACCGCGTCTCCTTTATATATATAGATTAACAACCATTCTACTAGTGCTGGAATGATAGTGTACAAACATTTTAAAGTCATCCACCTTCATTCAGTTCATGTGATGTCATCAACAATGACCAAAGACATAGTCAGATATTTAAAATATTGAATAGAACCAATCCACATGCATATAATTTTTTTCTAGCTTGGCTTTAAAATTTTCAGATATGTAGACTCATTAACTACATATACTTCAAGAAGATGGAGTGTTCAACTCTTACATGCATCTGCTTTAGCAAAAGGTTCAGGACATAATTAGTTCTTGTTCAAGCAAAAATACTGGAGAAAAATGAAATGATAGATATTAATTCACAATGTGTAATCAGCCTACTTGACTTTTCACTCAAACAGAATATCTAAAACATACTGACAGCATACTCATATGCATGCATTTCATAAGAAAACCACTTTATGTCAATTGGATTTCCTTCAGGGAAGTCCACATAGGATTATATCCTAAGCAATAGTGTTTGGGAGCTTTCTAATGTCCACTACAGCTATGATTTAAGCTGGATTTTGTTAATCACCCAGCAGTATGACTCCACTCTAATTGCAATGGTTGCATCATTGGAATCATGGTGTTTGTTGAGTGGTAAATCACTAGAGATCTCTGACAGATAATGCTAAGTATGCTCTCAAAACTGCAAATTTGATATTTCCATAGAATGCAACCTTGACAATTAAAGTGGCATCATAGTGTTATAATAATGTAGTGTGAAAGAACTCAATTATAGAATTCAATCTGGATTTTTAATCAGAACATTGGCAGATCTTGCTAAAATCTGTAAAATGTTGACAAATGCTCACCATGCCCATCCAGAATATTTTCAGTGTTTTTGTGTTTTCAATGTTCAATAAACCTCACCTGTAACTATTAGGCATGGTTTCAAACCCAAAAATGGCGATTCTAAAATCAAATGGGGGGGGGGATTTTTTTTATTAGTAAAAGAAAGACTTACAAAAAAAATTTCCAAAATTTCTAAATGTAACTTAATTACTAACGAAATTCGTTAGTAGTTCGTATGCCAGCGCATGCGCATTCCAGATGGTTTTGCCTACAACTCCCAGAAATCCTAACAGCTGGTAAATTGGCTGGGATTTCTGGGAAGTGTAGGCCAAAACTTGAATAAATCACACTGAATTCTAGATGGGACTCTCCAAATAGGAAGGAGGGAGGGAAGGAGGGAGGGAGGGGGTATTCTATTCTTGGAAGAAGCAAAAAAAGGAGGAGGAGCCCCCCCTCGATCCTCGCTGCCTCTCTCTCACCCCGATCCTGAGGGAGCGAGGGCCCAAGTTTGCTCAGGCTGAGAGGAAAAGGAAGAGGCCTGAGGCTGTGAGGAATGGTGGGAGTTGAAGTCCAAAACACCTGAGGGCTGAAGTTGGCCCATCATGAAGCCTCTTCAAGGCTTTAGATCCTGGCAGGCAGAAGGGGCAGGGAGAGCCGTCCACTCCTTTCCTGCCCTGCCAGGATCTAAAGCATCAAAGAGTATTGGGGTGAGAAACCAACCTAATGTATAATAGAATGAATGCTACTGTAAGTGCCTAATATTATAAGTAATCCAACTGGTCATATACTACATTCCATGCACATGCAATAATACAGCAATAACAATGGGTATAAGAAGAGGTAAAATTCAAACCGAAGTATTCTGACTGTGGTCCCTCCTCAGGGTGCAAACTGCAAAAGGCTCTTCTCTGAGCCCGGAAAAGGCAAACCCCGGGCACAGCGTTTGCTGCCTGGGTGCACACACATACATATTCTTGGGGGTTTGCTGCAGAATCCCGGGCTCATAGAGAAGATTCTGCAGCAAATCCCCCCCAAAGAATATGTATGTGTGTGCATCCAGGAAGCAACGCTGTGGCTGTGCCCGGGTTTTGCCTTTTCCCGGCTCAGAGAAGAGCCTTTTGCAGTTTGAGGAGGAGCACAGTCAGAATACTTCGGTTTGAATTTTACCTCTTCTTATACCCATTGTTATTACTGCTGTATTATTGCATTTGCATGGAATGTAGGTATATGACCAGTTGGATTACTTATAATATTATGCACTTACAGTAGCATTAATTCTATTATACATTAGTTGTTTTCTCACCCCAATACTCTTTGATGCTTTAGATCCTGGCAGGCAGAGAGGCAGGGAAGCCTGAAAAATAAACAGAGAGGTTTATTTCAGAAGTGGTCCACAAAGGAGGGCACTTCATCCAAAGTGCCCTCCTTGCAGATTTACTCTGAGTAATCCTCTCTGTTTACATTTTTTCCAGGCTTCCAGCCGAAAGAAGGAGCGAGTTTAGGGCTTGCCTTGCCATAATACTTATTGGCAAGGGAGGTGGGAGGGTGGTGAGAGAGAAGGAGGGTGCCCCCCTTACGACCTAATAACGACACTTAAGAAAATCCTGGCCCCCGAAGTTCTATAAAGAAAGTCCACTTCCTGGTTGGCGTTCCAGGTGCGGAAATACACAAAAGTAGCATTTCTTACGAATTTCTTACGAATCATTTCATTTTCATAACATTTTTCTCATGCCTAGTAACTATTGCATTCTCTTATTGAAAAGTCTTAGAAATTGTTTGGGCTAGGAATAAAAGGAGACAAAAATGAAAAAGAAACACTACAATGTGAATCAATGAGGGAGAACAGTTCTGCGTCACCCTTCCATTATTATCCATGTTTGGTTCATAGATTAATAATGTTCTGACACCAGTAGGGTCACCCACAATATGACCCAATGTATTCCCTTTCCTTGCTCTGATGATTGCACTTTCAGATGTCCCCAAATCCTCATTGAAAGCCATTGTGCTTCACGAAGCAGTCCATTCATGGTTAATATGCTGTTTTTGGGTAATGTACAAGTCCTGAGTCACATCTTTATTGAATTTCTCCAAAGTTTGGCTCTTCCCACCTTTGTTTTATACCAGGCTGAAATACTCTTCCATTGAAATTCACAGACTTCTGAATGTATTTTTCCATAAATTTATGAATATATTTATGCATTTTACAAAATGTTCATATTGATTTTGTCCCTCTCCCAATACTATACATTTTAGCTGTTGACATTTTCAGATCTCTGTCTTCTATCTCTATCTATCTATCTATCCATCTATCCATCTATCCATCTATCCATCTATCCATCTATCTATCGTCTATCCCATCTTTCTGCCAGCCAAAGAAGGCTTATAAGGCAAAATAATTTTTAAAGATTTTTAAAATGATTAAATACAGAATTCTGTTAAAACCCACTATTTGACCAGTTTAAAATCTATTTGAGACTTAACAAAGATGATAAATTCTAGCATTCCACATTAAAAGTCCCTTCTGCCATGAAAGTCTTTGTCAGAGAGGGGGTCAGCTGTGCGTACTGTGGAAGGGAATTATATATCCTGGAGTAAACCACCCAAAAGTGTCTCTCCTGTGGAACTAAAAGAAAGCTATCTTCCAAGGAACATACATTTTGGACAGACATATATTATTTGGGTCAGTCACTGGCTTGTTTATCATTGCTTTTAACTGCTGTTCTGCTTGGTGCCAGTACGTGCTAAAAATACTTGGCAATAATGCATCTTTCCCTATTCAGTGAAATTGCTCAATTGTACAACATTTTGTGCAATAAATTGCTGTTGTAGCTCTGCAATAATTTTTATTAAAACTGTTGCTGTGTTCTGGACATTATTCTGCTACTGCAAATATGCAGTTTTCACTTTAGGAAATGAAAAGTGTAGATAATTCATTGCATCCCTGGAAATAAGGTGACACAGTCCTTACCTTATTTAGTGATTTATTCTGCATTGCTCCCGATTAGCTTGCCACTTCCTTTTCTTCATAATTTTTAAACATTGCTCAAATCTATTCTATTTTTTTTCTACTGCAACTAAACCATCCAAGCCTGTCCAGCCTCCGGATAGGTCAAATTAGGGTTCAGGGAATGATATATCCTAGTTCAAATAATTCAAACAATATAATGGCCTATTTGCATTTTAATACAGATTTTGACTGCTGCACCTGAGGCTTTAAATGAGACAGGGATTTAAATTTTAAGGTAATTAAGGATTGATCAGACTGTGCATTTGTTTTATCTATTTAATAAACCTGCTTCCTGCTGTCAGCAATCATATGTCTGACCTCAGCTTGTCCCAAGCTATTATGCACCAAATATGCATAATTGTCCATACCCAGGATAGGGGCTTATTTTGTTTTTCTATTAATTATGTGTTTAAAAACGAATGCTATTTTAATAAATGGGTTGTTAGCTCTTCATGAGCAAAACCTAGGGGAAAAGGTCTTACGGCACATGGCCAGGGGTCTATCTGTGAGATGAATAATGTGGCCAAGATCCATCTGTGTACTTGGGACTTTCCTTATGTCCTACTGCAGTTCTTTGTATTGTTTCCAATCTCTCTGGCACAGATTTTTAGATCAAGAAAGAAGGAATACAGGAAGAAAAGGGGAACATTTACAGATTCCAACAAAACAGCAAACACCAGAGGAAATACACCATTGGATCCTGGCCTGTAATTGCAATGATGTGGACAATTAGCTCAAAATACTTTCCATTTTATTTATTCCTATCACTCCCCTGCAAAGTTTTTGAACTGTACAAAACTGCTTCAAACCAGGTCATACTATTCTTGCCTCTCTTCTAGTACTGTCACTCAACCAATAATGATTCTCTGTGACTTTCCACAGTCCCAGAAAGAGATGTTTCTACAACCAATGGTGTGATTCCTTAATTAGCTGGAGAGGCTTGAAACTGAACTTCAGACCGTCTGCAGACAAAACATGAATTCCTGTACAAAGTTTAGCATTTAAAAATAGAAATGAGCATTGTAACATACATCTGTTTGAAAGCAAATGACAACATATTTGCTTAGATGTACAACCTAGATGCATACAGACAAAACAGAGGTGCTTGCCATCAAGGATACTAATCTGGGAATTGAGGTGTATCAGCCAGTTCTGGATGGGGTTACAATCCTCTTTAAAGACTGTGTTTGCAGCTTGGGAGTGTTTCTGGATCCATCTCTCCAAATGTCAGCCCAAGCAGATGTGACAGTCAGGAGTGCTTACTATCAGCTTTGGCTGATATACCAGCTGCAGCCCTTCCTAGATTTGGAGAACCTGAACATGGTAGTGCATGCACTGGTAACCTCAAGGTTGGACTTCCCCAATCTGCTTTACAATGGGCTACCTTTGTACCAAGTTTGGAAACTCCATGTGGTGTTTCAGCCTGGTGCTCATGTGCATGCTAGGGATGATGGGAATGTTCCTGAAAATGCTGATGATGGAATTGTTCCTGCAAATGCTGATGATGGGATGCTTAATGAGAATTCTGAGATGCAAAGTGACCTTTCAGATGAGGCTTGCATTCTTGGGAACAGTTCTCTTCCCAGGGCTTCATTAGATGAGAATTCTTGTGTTCAGGACTCTGAAGGTCTTGATGTTGATAACGGGACACCTGGGAATTTTAACAAGTTTACATTCAACCACCGAGATAGCTTTTGGGAATCTAGGCAGGCTGGCAGCCTGCGACGTAGCAGTCGGTTTGCAAACTGAAACTGATTTGTCATTATATTAGATGGCTAGAGAAATTGTCTTCAGTTTCCAGGCTTCGTTTAGAATACCATGCCAGATCTTGTCTTGTCTCCAAGCTCCTGATTTTGCCTAGGCCTTTGTGCACTTTTTGCTCCTTTAGCTGCCTTGTATTACTCATCGGATTTTCATCAAGCATTTTACCTTTGCCTTTGGATTTTGAGACTATTAAATAAAAGTTTAAAAGTTTCTCAGGTTCACATCAGCTTGATGGTTACACATTATATCCTTATTGTTGCTACACTTAACTCTTGGTCCATCAGAAAACATGAAACTGTTAGTGTGAACTTCCACTACAAATTGTCCTGATTTGCAGAATGTGAAGTAATGTGTGAATTGGAAAGTTATACACCAGCTTTTCCACTTCCCAATGTTTCAAAACAGTGCTTGGCTCAAAATATGAATAAAACACCAAAAATATTTATATATGCATATTGACAGAAGATGTCTTTAGAAATGTAGGGTTTTTTTTTTTACAGAATCCAACTGTATTAGAAACGTAAACACACTTTAGAATGGGCATGTCTAACTATATGCAAGAATGATAGGGACCAGATATTTGCATTCTTACATAGATTCTTACTTTTTAAAAATGTAGCTTAAAGAAAATGTGGAAGGTAATACCTATCCTTTGAACCCCTTTTAAGTGAATGGTGTATTTTTGCTAACTAGAGAGAGGCTTGGAATATGCTTACTCACTAGACATATAGATTCAGAGACTATGGATTCCAGATTTAACGTCCACACATGTTTAGTTACCAGATTGAATCAGATATGGCATCTCTGAACAGTGGATATTGTCACCTGGATCTATAACTGTAACGAAATTTCTAATTAGAATGTAGGTTTTGCATATGTTTATTGATATTATGATATAAGGTTTTACATATGTTTATTGATATTGTAATGTAGGTGCAGGCCAGCTGATGGGTGGCATGAGCTAGGGCATTGCCATAGCGACCTAGCCCTCCAGGTAGAAGAGGAGGGGACGGAGTTAACTGCCACTAAGAAAAATAACAAGGTTTTAAAAGCTTCAGTTGATGGCTAGATGAGCCAAGGGATGGTTGGTTCTAGTTGTGTGGAGCTAGTCCAAGTAGTTTGAGTCTCTGACGGGTAGTCAGAAGAAAAAGGTGGTTCCAGGTAGTGGGCCAAGTGTTTAATCTTCAGTGTTGATTAAATAATAATAGAAGTATTTAACTCTGTAGTATGATCTAGCCTGGGTGCTAGAAGAAAGAGATCCCTGGTCATTTTATTTATGACTTCAGTGTCAAACCTGAAGCAATAAAAGTGGGACTGAGGAAGGAAGCTAAGTCTTAAAAGAAAGGAAACCGCAAACATTAAAGTAGTAGAAGATGAGCCATTCTTAAAGTTTCACACGAACAGTTTCATGTTTTCTGATGGACCAAGAGTTAAGTGTAGCGATCTTGTGGCTGGGCCGCCCGGGCGGGGTGGGTGCCCGGCTTCCGACCCTGGACGGTGCGGCACTACACCCAGCGCCGTCTGTGAAGAGCCTGGGTGTCCACTTGGACTCCCAGCTGACCATGGAGGCCCAGGTCTCTGCGGTCAGCAAGGCTGCTTTTTTCCACCTCTGCCAGGCAAGGAGGCTGGCCCCCTACCTCTCCCGGAGCGACCTGGCCACGGTGATCCAAGCCACGGTCATCTCGAGGCTAGATTACTGTAATGCGCTCTACGCTGGCCTTCCTATGTCATCGATCCGGAAGCTCAAGCTGGTGCAGAACACTGCCCCCCGGCTCCTGTCTGGGGCTCCAGCAGGCTGCCATATAACACCAATCTTGCAGGATCTGCACTGGCTGCCTATTGAGCACCGGGTCACCTTCAAAGTGTTGGTCCTTACCTTTAAGGCCTTACATGGCTTGGGGCCAGCGTATCTGAGGGACCGTCTCACTCCATATTGCCCATCGAGATCACTACGGTCTGAGGATGCCAACTTCCTGGAAATACCATCAATAAAGTTGGCGCATTTGACATCTACCCGCCGGAGGGCGTTCTCCGTTATAGCCCCCATGCTATGGAACGCCCTCCCAGCCGGAACCAGGGCCCTGAGGGACTTACTCCCATTTAGATGGGCCTGCAAAACTCAGCTGTTTAGGCAGGCCTTCGGTGAATAGGCCCGCGTGTTTTTATGTGCTATACTGCTGCATCTGCTGCTGCTCTGTTGTTTTAATGTTATTGCTATTGTTTTAACTGTTTTATGTTTTATCCCTTTGTTGTCATGCCTTTGGCTCTTGTGAGCCGCCGCGAGCCCCCGGGAGTCGGCGGCATAGAAGCCTCAATAATAAATAAAATAAATAAATAAATAAATAAATAGCAACAATAAGGATATAATGTGTAACCATCAAGCTGATGTGAACCTGAGAAACTTTTAAATAGATGTTGTTTCTGTTCAGTTCAAAATACCGAGAGTTGTGACTACTTATTAAAGAGAAGGGTCTCCAGGAAAGAGAAGACTAAAGTTGTTGTGGAACTGAATACAGTTTTATGGCACTGGGTTGCACATATTAAATTGAATAATAGGTGCTTAAAATCATCTCTCTCTCCTACAATCCTCAACCAAGCCTCATCTGTTACACAATTGGTGGCAGCAGTTGGACAATAAAAGAAAGATCCCTCCTGCCACGTAGAAATTGTCCACGGTCTCTTTGTTTGTTAGTGAGCCTTACATAACAATAACTTTTCAGGTATGCACTCAACAGCTAAAAGACATGCTTCTACAGGAAAAATACCAATGTTGAACAGATCATTTATTTTATTCAATCAGCACTCATAAGGTAAATTTCAGATCACAACCAAACAAATGCCCAACCAAATTTTAGAGATGGTTCATCATCATCCAATCAGAAGTGAACCCAGACCAGGAATCTACCATTCCTTAATTCTCAGTTGGGCATTAATTTTTTTATCACAAATAGCAATTCATAGTTTGTTGTTTGAGAATACCAGTAAGAGGTTTAGAAGGAGCTTTTTCACATTAGAAGGATTGTAAAAACTATATGTTCCCCTCTGTAAACTACTAGAGATTTCAAAAAGGGAACAGAAGAAAGGTTATTGAGATCAGTACGGTGGCTTTCCTGCCTCCTTTGTTCACCACAGCCTCCAATTGCTTCTTTTAGATGAAAACAAAGAGAGGATAGCTGTAATTTATCATCAATAAAAGAGTTTATTGTACAGGCCCAAGACCATGACAAAAAAGCACCACATGTGTACAATAGTACCCTTTGAGCAACAGGCACCAAAGATACCAAACATAAACCACAATTCTGCTCCCACAAAGAGCAAAAACAATTCAAGTTAACCATTTATTTATTTGTTTCAACTTGTCTGTCGCCACTCCCGTGCAGCTCAGGGCGACTCACAACACTAGAATACAAATAAAAGCAGATAAAATACAGATAAAATCACATATATAAACAATACATTTAACCTAAAACCATTAAAAATGAAATATACAACATAGCGTATATAACTCATCACATACACAGCATATAACTGGAGCAAGTTGCGCAAGTAAATAATAATAATAATAATAAAAATACGTTTTGGAATTACAGCCCAGGCCTGCAATTCAAGTGTGTGTGAATTTGGAATTTCTATTGACTGGGGGCATTACCGTAACATTTTAATGAACTATTATTACTTCAATTAATGAGTAGCATATACCTATTGCATCTTTCATCCTAAAAGTATGAGTCTTTAGAGCTCCATTGGGGTCATAGCAGGTGGAAGGTAACATCTGAGTCAATCTTCCCTGCAGTGAATCCAATAAAGGTTTCCCAACATGCAAATATCTGTGTGCCAGTGAGGCTATGAATGAAAGCTTTCATTGACTCAGGGGCATAAAAATTCACATTTGTATTTCATATGACGAAGAAGGTGCAAATGAACATTCAGTCAAAAGTTACTGGTGTTTAAGTTGCTATCAGTCTAACAGCTGTTCTGAGCATGTATATATTCAATGGGCCAAATTATGTATGAGATGAAATGTGGATAAACATTTAACAAATATAAGCCATATAAGCAGTGAATTTATTGTAATTACATACATTAAATTGTGTGCTGCATTTATTTATTTATTTATTTATTTGAAACATTTGTATTCCACCCTTCTCACCCTGCAGAGGAATGAGGGCGGAGGACAACATATAAATGGCAAACATTCAATGCTGGGACATAAAACAATAAATATACACGTACATTAAAATCACTTATATCCACTTTAAAATCCGTGGCTTAAAAACCATCCCAGGACATCATTCTATTATTGTCTCATTGCACTGCCCAAAGGCTTGGTCCCACAGCCAGGTCTTCACCATCCTTCTGAAGGACAGGAGGGAGAGGGCTGATCTCATATTGCTAGGAAGGGAGTTCCATAGCTGCGGGGCAATCACTGAGAAGGCCCTCTCTCATCCCATCAAACATGCCAGTGACGGTGGTGGGACTTAGAGCACGGTCTCCCCAAAAGATCTTAGTCTACATGGTGGTCTGTAAAAGGAGATGCGTTTGGACAGGTAAACTGAGCCAGGGCCTTTTAGGACTTTATAGGCCAAAGCCAGCACTTTGAATTGTGCCCGGTAGCAAACAGGCAGCCAGTGGAGTTGTGTGCTCCTTATATGCTGCCTCAGTTGTTAACCTGGCTGCCTCTTGTTGGACTATGTGAAGATTCTGAGCAGTCTTTAAAGGCAATCTCATGTACAGCACATTGCAGTAGTCTATCCTGTATGTACCAAGAGTGTGGACCACTGTGATGAATTGCCTATATTTTGGGGCCAGAAGAAGCCCAGGAGGAAAAGACCTTTTGGTGGGTTGGCCAGTTAATGGTCTGTTTTGGAGGAACAGCCATTGTAAGGTTAGGGGTCCCAGGTTAGGCTGAGTTAGCCTAGGAAAAGGGGACATGGAACCTTAGGGAGCCAGTAGGCAGTTGGGGCAGGCATTAGGGGAAGATTGTCAGTTAGAATTTTAAAAACTGACAGTTGGTGAGCAGTTTAGGCAGTGGGGAGGCTCGGAACTCTGGAGAGGGAGTTGATGGTCAGTCTCTGACAGAGAAGGTCAGAGTGAGTTAGGTTCCTGAGAGAGCTAGAAGCTTTGTGCTGGGTTTTGTAGGACTCTAGCTGAGAATAGGCAGAGTCAGGTAGTTGTAGGCAGCTGATAATACTTTAGCAGTATTATCAGGGGTGCTACGTTTAATGTAACTTGTTCCAAGCTTTGTGCAAGTTGTTATTTTTGTAACCACACGCTCCAACGTTTCAATAGTAACCATTAAGCTAAAGTGCCTGTGTTTCCCTCACAAGTTGTTTAAATAAACTCTGTTTTTGTTCATCCTTAATCCTGCCTCCCAGTGCCTCAATCCTCCCTGAAGTGAATGGTGGCAGCGTGTTAATAAATATAATAGTTCCCTGACACTTTGCCCAGCCTAGAGATTAAGGCGAGCCCTCCTCACGATCATTGGTGGCAGCCAAAGGTTTGAAACAGCCATCCTCCACCACATCCACCATGGCCAAGTCTGACTTCCCAGCATGAAGATGTTGTTACTGTTTTTGTTGTCCTTGAAGGCTTTTGGTGGCACTGCAAAGTGAAATAATTCACTGATTTATCTGTCATGGATGACCAGATTGAGGGGCAAATGTCTTAGAAAATAATGCCAACCAGCACCTTTGAGACTCTTATCTCTTCATGGGATCAGGGTAGGATGAACTGTGGAGTCTTTACATAGGTTCCGAGAAGTCTCTGTTTGTCCTAATTGGTCAGATGTGGTGCTGAAGATTCTTGGAGTTAATAAAATTGTGGCATTATGTCACCAACTCTTGTGTCTGGTATTGTCATTGAGGTTGGAGGGAAACACCACCCTATCCAATTTATTGTTTTATAATACTTCCTCAGCCTCAGAGAAAGGCAAGGACAACCCCTTCCTAAGTAAATTCTACCATGAAACCTGTGGTAGGTTTATATCAGGGCCACCACAAGTTAGAAATTACTTGGTTACACAACACAGAATACTCACACAATTTCGAATTACTCTCAGAACATACTGTTGAGAAGTCAACACCTGCCCTCCATAAGTTTCTCATCCTTTTAAAAATATATGATTTCACAAGTGGTCTCTGGGCAAAACCAGTTCCTTCATTTGCCTATTTGATAATTATTTATTTAAATGATGCAAACAAGTCATCCAGTGCATGTACAGGTATTTTAGAAGTTCATGCAGCCAGCAGCAGAAAACATGATTTGCACACAAAATGTCTATAATGTTTGTGTCACAAAAAAGGCTTACAAATGTGAATACTCACATCTATATTGAGGAAAAAACTTACTATCTCACCAAAAAGGTTGGAGGAGGATGTTATTCCTTGTTCTATCACACAAGATTGAGGTAAATGAGATTGTATATCCTTTCCATGTAGTCATAGTGCAGATTTCTATAGTGGAATTATGTGTGTTGTTCTTCATAGCTACAAGTCATGTAAACAAATTGAAGTGAAATTTATGTTTTCTATGTCTACAGCATCAACAGCATCTGTCAATTTAGAGAGAAATTCAATTTGTCTTTTCCTTGGGCAAATATGATTGACAGAATACTGGTGGCTGTAGTATTAATGCCAACAGCATATTCAAAGTATAACTTTTCTGAAAGCATATATTATCACATTGATTGAGAAGGAGCTATACAGTGCCTATAAAAACGATATTAGTGCAAGGTAAGAATTAACATTCATGTACAGTATGACTGTGTATGCAAACGACATTTTTTTCATTTCTTTATTTGCTGTCACTATGTTAATTCTGCACATTTTATTTGTTTATTTATTTTTATTTATTTATTTATGCTTCAAACTTATATAACGCCACTCCCTGAAGGCTCGGAGCGATTTACAAAGTCTGACACATAACACAACAAAACAGCAATATAAACAGAGAACAATAAGAAAGAATAAAGGCAGTTACATAGACATGGGGGGGGGGGATAGTAAAGAGAATAGACAGCACCTCAAGGGGTCAGCAACAAAACGTGGGTCTGGGGTAAAACACATTGAATGTGTTATTGGTGTACGTACGGAATATAACTCAGGGAAAGTAAGTGGGAATGCTTTTTTCCTATGATCCTGCTACCTGTACTTTAGGAAGGAAGGAATAGCAGATTATTGTATTAGAAGAAGTCTCACTTTTTGAAGACACTGGAAGGTTTCTCCACCCTAGTCTAAGGAGAACACTGGGCAAGATGCTTCTGCTTTAGGTTCTTACACAATCTTCAATTTGCCTGGAAATGTCACTTGGTAAAAAGTTAGAACTGGATGCATTTGCAGGTTACAGTAACACTCTTTGCTGGAACGGGAAACAGTTGAGCCAATACAGAAATGAGATAGGCTTGGAAATGTTTAGCAATGCAGATGTCTAATACTTCCAGAATTCTTACTGTGTTGTTGTGCTTTTTGCTGTCTCACATCCATGTGCCTACCAAGCAAGTCTATTTTGCCAGACAGATTCATTTCATTTGTTTCTACCACCTCCCATTCATGTGACTGATGAGAAAAGAATGAAAGACATATCATTTCCCATCTTTGTTTGCTTTGGTTATTGTATTTGCTTCTTGGACATATTTTATATGGAATGAAACATGTCATGGCATTTATTAGTCACATCTATACATAGGTTTGATACATTAATGTGTCCAGACATCGAACTGTCCTATCATCACCATCACCATCATCATCCCACTCATTTCTTTAGGATAGACACTGACACTTTAAAAGCAATATAATTAAAAACACGCTAAAGCTAAATATTAAAATGGAATAAAGCTGTTATAGTTATTATAACATTAAGTTAAAATCCAGTTAAAATAAATAAAAACTGTTAAAACAGTTTACTAAACTTTCTATTTTAAAAGCCTACCCGAACAAAAAGGTTTTAACCTGTTAGTGGAGGTAACATGAGGAGACCATTTTGGCCTCCTTGATAGAAGAATCCCAGAGTCCAGGGGCAGCCACAAAAACATTTGTTTGCATGTCTCCATGCAACACTACTTGTGAATGTGGTGAGACTAAGAGAAGAGCCTCTCCTGGTCAACTCAGAGCCCAGGCTCATCCTGGGAGATAGAATCTGCCAAATAGCCTGGACCTGAGTTATATAGGGCTTTATAGGGCATAACCAGCACTTTAAATTGTGCCCAGAAACAAATTAGCAGCCACTGGAGTTGCAGCAACAAGGGAATTGTATGATCAATGTAGCCAGTCCCAGTTAACGATCTGGCTGCAAGTTTTGGATGAGATCTTTGTGAATATTCTTCAAGAGCAAGTAGATTATGTTAAAGTAATCCAAGTGGAATGTGTCTAAAACATGTACCAATATGGTCAGATCCAGCATTTCAAGGAATGGGTGCAGTTTAAATGCATGAAGGTACCACAGAATCTGAGGATTATATATTAAATGCTTAGGAATTACATCCAAACTGCAAGCCTGTGCGTTAATGGTTTTGAGAAAAAAATGTATTCCCATGCAAAACCTCTTTTTCAGATAGCCACTTTTTCATGCAAATTTGCTCTTTTTGTACAAACAACAGAAGTCTTGTGTGTGCACTCACATGCAACATATGTGGCTATATGGACACTGTGCTTTTTTGCCTGAAAAACAAGGCCTTCGTACAAAGTTCAGTCAATTTTCATTCAGGCACGCAAATGTGTAGTCTGCACAGAGTGATCTGCTGAAATACTTTGTGCTCTGAATGTACAGGGCAAAAAATGAAGAAAAGTCTCAACGCTGCGTGATTCTTCATGACTGGGGTATCCTCACTTCCTTAAATTGACTCTGGTTCTTCATCCTGAATAAAGAATGCTCTATTATCCAGAAGAAAATCCAGCAGTTATATTAATTGTGCTGCTATGTATTTTGATAAAACAGGTAATTTCAGGAAAACTCTACCAAATGGCTGCCTGTATTGTAAAAGAAAAGTGATAGGTCCAAAAAACAATGACTTTCTCGAGTATTAAAGTTAAATTTATTCCCTCAAAATCTCATTTTCTGGGAAAGTTTGTTTCTGGTAATGTTAAAACTGGTGCTAGAGATAAATGAAGCAGATTGGGATGTAAATATTTGCATTCTTGATCCTCACCTTCAAGAATGGCTATACTCTCCATATGTTTCTCGTAGTTGAAAAAGAAAACAAAGATTTCTCCAGAGTTCCTGAGTACATGAAACCTCTCAGAAGTACATGTTTTTTCTGTGCAAACCCCACATGCTTTGTACAGAAAAGAAAAATCGAATGTATTTCTGCTCAGAATATTTCCCTTAGAGACTTTACTAAGTACAAATGATTTCACCTCTGCATTATTCTTTTTAGCAACAGTTTCCTAAATATTGTGGAACTATTTGGTCTGCTAGGAAATAAATAGTGGCAAGCATCCTGTCTTTAGAAGCAAGATTTCATGGTTGTATTCCGATCTATGTGATGTTTTATGACATATGTGATTGTTTTTAGGAATGTTTTTATGATGTTTATAGGCTGTTTGTGTAATTTTATTGTGTTAGAAACCGCCCCGAGCCTTGGGGAGGGGCGGTCTAGTAAATCCGAATAATAATAAATAAATAAATAAGATGTTGTTGGATTACCACTGTTATGAGGTGATGGGAGATGCAGCTTAGCAGTAATAGGGTGACTATTTTATTACTTATTTAACTTATATGCTGGCTTTCTCCTGGACTGGGAGCCAAGGTGGCTATTAGGGTTGGATAGACACATTCAGAAATGATTGAAATTAGGGAAAAAAACATATGAATTTGAACATCTGAAGAGTGCCTTGGACCACAAGAAGATCAAACCAGTCCATACGTCAGGAAATAATGCCCAGATGCTCACTGGAGGGAAGGATATTAGAGGCAAAGATGAAGTGCTTTGGCTATATAATGAGAAGACAGAAAAGCTTTGAGAAGCTAAACATGCTGGGGAAAATGGAAGGAAAAAGGAAGAGGGGCCGAGCAAGGACAAGATGGATGGATGGTAGGTATACTTGAAGTGACTGGCTTGACCTGGAAGTAGCTGGGGGTGGTGATGGCTGACAGGGAGCTCTGGCGTGGGCTGTCCATGAGGTCACAAAGAGTCAGAAGTGACTGAACAAATAAACAACAACAACAAATACATTGAAGCAATTTTTGAAAAGTGAGTCAACATGTAGGCAGATCCAATTGATTTAACAGTTGTACTCTTGTTGTGCCTAGCCATTAAGGCCTCTGTGGAACATATGGAATTTCTCATAACTATGAATTAAATACATACATAATGCCCAAAAAGTGCAACCATATTTTCAAAATATAATCATTTTTATCACATTTATAAATGGACCAAATATTACTTCTGCTACTTTTAAATCCAAATTTTTGCTTCTCTGTGTGTACAATAAGAACTGAATTGATTATTTATTAGCTTCTCTGTAGCATGACTATTTCAAATGTATAATAAACTGCCAGTACATTGAGATGATTACTACATTTGCATACTTAATCATGTGCTTGCTAGCATCAGCATAAATAGCTTTTTATTGTTGAAGAATTCTCCTCTTGATAAAGATATGAAATCAGAAAGCACAGCAACAGAGCTTAGAGGCTGAGGCCTATAGTCAATAGGAGTAGTAGATCACATTACTCACTAGATAATCTGAAGCAAAAGCAATTGCCATGTCTCTTCTCACACATTTGTCACAAAAATCTGCCTCCTGAGCTGATGTTGAGGACAGCATTTTTTTTCAAAGCATGGAAAAGATTTTCCAGAGTATGATTTAAGTAGCAAAAATTCCTCATTATCCAGCAGCACAGATCAGTTTTGCAGTTTTCTAGAAGTGACCTTAAATAGCATGTGCAGCATCCCTACAAATTACATTGTGCTGTGTATTGGCTTTATTTAAGTAAGAAAATGACCAAGATCTTGTTGAATATAGTGTCAGTACAGTGTGATATAATATTGTTTTTTTAACTGCAAGGAATTGCAGATGGAACTAAAGCATTTAGATTAGTGCAAGAAAAGAAGGAAGAACTGTTCCCATATATCATTCTGAGATGGCCATGCACTCTAGTACAACTGAAAGGACAACATGTTTATAGAGGTCTCAGAGATCCCTTTACACAAGACAGTGAAAAAAATCCAGTCATTTGCTCAACCGGTAAGGATGGAATTATATTCACAATGATCTCATATAGGTTAAAAATAGATTTCCAGACTGTCAGGAAATTAGGTCAAAAAGAATAATAGAGCAGCAAGACATATGCAAAATTTTCTCACAGTATTCAAATATCCCAAAATATTGGAAAGGAATTATTGTGTGGGAAAAACACATGGGCTTTTGTTTTTTTGTAAAACACATGCTGTCTGTTTGCTGACTCATCCATAAATTACAAGAACAGATTATACAGTGGACTGAGCAGGGCAACTATTTTTAAATATTTAATCTCGGGTTTCATGAGCAAACTGTGAAAAGGTAAACACTAGGCTTGTTTGATCAAGGAAAAAATGGTTCAAAACCCACTTCAGATGTAGGGGGCGCTGGTGATTCGATTCCAAAGTGATTTCCAAAATTTTCCTTAAAAAGTTGGAATTTTCCAAAATTTCCAAATTTCTTTGTTAATGGTGGGCGTGATTGTGCAATGCGCGAAAAACTGCAAACAGGACAGGCAAAACCTGGGGGGTTCAGTTTTAGACCACTACTGACAAGAGAGAGGAAGTTGGCGTCGGCGTGTTAAGAGGTGTTTAGCTGAGCTCCGGTATCGTGACTGTTTTTCTTTATCTTATCCTTCCTCCCTTTAATATTTTTGCCTCATTTTGACAAAACTTGCCACAGTGGTAGAAATTATTAGCCGATTATAGGAGATTTCTTGTTTCCAAAAGTACAACTTGTAACCTCAAGCAAAGGAAAGGGGTCTTCCAAAGTTTTATTGTGTTGTTCCCCAAGGAAAATATTATATTAGTAGCTTTCTAGTTTCCTAAAGTATAACTAGTAACCCCAAGGAGAGAATTAGCCCTTAGAAGTTGTATTCCCTGCTTCAGGAAGGGAATTATTAACAGCAAAGAGGAATTTGTTCCCAACCCAGTCCTTCCCTTGCAAAGCGGTGGCGTGGCACCTTTCCCATGCAAGCAGCCTGCCCTAGTCCCTTTCCCTTCGTATCCCCGACTCGCGATGAGCCCATGAGGCATGCACAGCCCTTTTTAAAGGGCAATGGCTGCCATGAGGAAACCCCTCCCCTTCCAAGGTGGTTTGTCCTCATTGGCTGGAGGCAAGCATCCCTGCATGCAAGCAGCTGCTTGCCTCCAAATGCTGATTCATTTCCAATTCACTTCTTGGATTGGGAAAAAAAGATAGCGACGCTGGCTTTGAAAAGGCAATAATACTTCCGGGTTCCTCAAATTGCTTCAAAACAGCTTGAGAAATGGATTTATTCCAATTTTAATCTGAATAATGAAGATTCCAACTGAACGTATCCATGCCTAGTAAGCACCTAATAAGAGATTTCAGGTGCAAGGCATGAGTCTCAGACCTTCTCCTTTGTCATGCCTATGTGAAGCATCTGATCCCTCAAAGTTCCCCATGATACTGAATTGCTGCCCAACTGGTCCTATTTGAAGGAAGTCCATCCAATGAACCCCCTCTATCATGAACTAGAGTGAGGATGAACCTCAAGCTAATTCCAAGGGGATTCACCTTCTTGATGAAAATGGGATATTCGGGGAGACAACAAAAACCTGCCCTTCACCAAGTGATGCCTACCAGTGCTGAACAGGATGCTGCTCCTCTTCCCCAAGTGACTGCCTAATTAGCAGTGCCAATTGCCTGCATTCTCTAAGTCACAGTGAACCACACCATTAAAAAGGAGAAGATGAAATTCCTACTTGGGCCACTAGTGATCAGTTGAAGCTTGCAATACACAATTGTTGGAAGTGTGGAGTCAATGAGGAAGAAGGAGTCATGAGATTAGCAAAAGGGCTTAAAGTTTGATAACTCCACTCTCAAGAACCTGGCATTATGGTACTCGATTTTAACTAACCTTAAAATGAAAAAGGTGAAACCTTTAGGTATTATAATGACAAAATCAAATTACATGTTATGTCAAAAATAATTGCATTATGATATGGAAAGATATATAAGAGGGGACAAAGGGAAAATGATAGACACTTATCATTTACCTGTCACAGGGGTCAGTTAGCCTCTTGATGTCCAATTATGCCATTAAGGTGTATTTCTGCACCTCCCTGGCCCCTAATTTATTTATTTATTTATTTATTATTTGAATTTATATACTGCCACTCCCCTAAGGCTCGGAGCGGTTTATAAACAGAACAATAAAATTAACGGTAAATAACCACAATCACACACATATAATAAATAACAGTTCAAGACTAGCCTATGCCCACCATTCTAATATTAATCAAGCTGCATGGCCTCTGAATCCTATTTGAGGCCTTCGGATCTTGAGGAGCCGGTGTGAAGCTAAACTCTCCCTGGAAAACTTTTGGCTGTATGCCAAATTTTAAAACATGATCCAATGTGAGTGGGTGTCTATATAGCACTTCACATTCTTTGGAGCCCATTGTGCCATAAAATAGTTTTGATTTCGGGCTTGCTGATGACCATTAAAAGGTTTAACACAAACTTTCCCTTAACATTTCTTGATGGGTTTTAAAATCCTTAATTCACACTATAGCGTGCTTTGTTGGCACACAGTTTGTCATTGTCACAGTTTGAAACTTCATTATATGGTCAATGTAGCAGTGCCTTAAGTTCCAAATTGGATAGTCTTCAAAATATGTTTTTTGAATATTTTCTTGTAGTGGGAAACAAATTGCTGAAATTACTTATTGCTACCTTTGAGAAGAAACATAGGGACTATTTACAGCCCTACAGTCTAAATGTAATTGCTAGTGGCAACAAAATAGATGCATTACATCAGTTATCTAGTAGCAAGTAAATACTTATGTAAATTCCACTGATCCAATTGTCTTTTGTAGCCGCTACAAGCTATTTGAATTAAGGTTAATATAACATCTTAAATACTCCAGCCATTCTGTAAAATTTTGTTGGTTACTTACATAGGGTGATCCATATCCCAGTTGCCATTTTTAAACGTTATTCTGAAATCGCATAAAAATGAAATGGGATGGCACTTGTTGCGCTTGTCATTCTGAAATTGGTTCATCTTTTTTAAACAAATAAGATAAACCAATAGGTACGTATTTTATGGTATTCTTGTACATTTGTCCACAAAGGCTGTGGAAGGAAGCATATATAAACATATCCTTTTTAAAGAACATTTCGTTTATTGAAAAGGTAGTCTTGCACAACATTCCTGACATGTATTGATTTAAGAGAGTTCAAATACCAATAATACAACTGCAGTGAATGTTCCTGTTTGACACACAAACACGTAAACACTTAATAGTAAATTATAGTGTATCAATATTGCAAAGTCCTTTAAAGTAAATTATAAGTGTGGTCAATTTATAAAGTATCAATGGCAGAAGTCCATATGAGTGTTTTAAATGTGCTGTTGTTTCTATTATTGATGATAGTATCCATGGCATCCTGAATTTTTAATTGATTATGTCATGCAATGAAAAGCAATATTCAAAGTTCAAGAAGGTGGTCTGAGATTTATAAAGTATCAATGGCAGATATTAAATTCTTCTTGAAGTATCCAACAAATACTTTTAATAATATTTTTCCCATGGTGACAAACCATAAAATGTCCAAAGCATATTTACAATTTAAAACATGTTGACCAAATTTTGCATGTAGTTATTCAGAAAAGATTTTCATTGCAGAAAAAGTTCACTTTATGTGCAGAAAAAATATATACAGAAATATTATTTTCAGCACAGAAAACACTATCACATATAAGATTATTGTTTTCTATGTAAATCTCCAATTAATGCATTTTCATGCATGAAACAACTGTAAGCCTCTAGATCAAAGACCAATATCTGGAATAGTTTCCTAAAAAGTATGGAAAGCTCGTAAGGCCCTTTAAAAATTAAATTAAATGCTTGCATTGGAGAACATTAAAACTTCAGCCATGAAGACCAAAGCCAGAAGAAAACAGGCCTGCTGTTCTGTGTTTGTTCTTGGCATTTGAAATATATTTTTCTTTCCATATATGGCTATTAAAGGTGGACTATGAAGAATGCTGACTGGAGGAAGATCAGCTCATTTTGAAATATGATGCTGGAAGAGAGTTCTATGAGTACCATGAAGTGTGAAAAATCACTTCATCACACGGGGTTTAGGCACTATCCTATGCTGCCTGCTGGAGCCCATCACATGATTGAGCTACTTTTGGCAGAGCTTCATCCTGGCTCCATTCTGGAAGCTACTCACACTCTCATTAGGTAAGCCAGGGACAGTTCAGAAGCAAACCATGCAGTGATGGTTTCCCCTGTGGGATGGGGAAGGGGGCAATGCAGGCTGCTTAACACCGGTTTTGCCCACTGCCTGATGCTGCTTGCCAGATTCTCCTGGTGTTCTCTAGCTTAAGGACCTCAATGTGATGAGGTCCAAAGACAAAAAAATGTTTCTTGGAACATGTAAGCCTAAACTCTCACTAGAATCCAAAATGACTAAACCTGGTCTAGCATACTTTGGATAAGACTCATTAGAAACAACACTAATGTTCAGCAAAAGTCAGTAGGAAAAGAGGAAACTGTGCTACTAGTTTATTGGTTCAGAAAAAAAAGCTACAGCTTTACAAGACCTGAGCATGACTATTAATAATAGGGTGTCTTGGAGGATTATCATTCACAAGGCTGTCAGAAGGGAAAAGTTAGCTTCACACTAATTAACAGACAGCAACAACAGCCATATACAACCCATGAATGATGATATTGCTCACTATTACTAATGACGACTAATCATCAGCACCTCTTCGTTTTCTTGTCTCATAAACCTGAAGCATTAGAAAGATTGTTAAGCCCCTTCCAGGCCAAAATGTATAGCTCATGGTCTTTTGTTTGACTTCATGGGATATAAGATGTACATGCCTGATTTATTCCATGAGATGCTTGGAGTAGACAACTAAGATAATAATAGTGCATATTTAAATGATTCAAAGCAAACTGGAGTATATACTAAGTTACAAACTGTGAACTAAAGAGGAACACCAAATTTCACTTGGGTTGAAAGATAAATGCTTAATGTATAAAACAGAATCAAACACAGTTGGGGGTAAAATAAATAGGCTTCATTATGCTTAACTTTGTATAGGGTTAAAGCCATAAAAATAAATCAGCTATACAATGTTGTAAGAGAACTACCCATAACACTTCTTTCTTCAAATTATGAGAAATGATATGTATTTGTAAAAAGAATCCCAGCTTTGACATATATTACATTTTCAGCGCCACACAAAACCACTTTGGCATTGGATGTTGTTTTAAACATACTGATTTTGAATGGTGAATCACTTCTCTTTCTGCATCTTGAAAAGTAATGACTAATCCAAGCTGTCATAGATCTCATTCACAATAAGATACATGAGCCCTCAAAAGGCTTTGAAACACATAGTTTTATTTAAAATATTTTTTAATCCTGACTCTCAATTTCAAATTTTCAGGACTCCATCCAACATCACACTCAAACATCTATCATAAACAACTATAAAATGTAATAAATATACAATACATCAATACATTCAGGCAGCAGCAGTACAAAACAATTATAAATCATATAAACCACCAACTGCATTAAAAGTCTGGAAAAACAAGTTTTTAACTGGATCCTAAAAGCCATCACTTTTGGTGCCAGGTGAAAAAAAGAGAAAACTTTAGCATAAATCTCATTGTGGGCAATTGTATATTTTTCTAGCATTTGAGCAGGAATTCAAAAGAACAGAAATATCCTGAGTACAAAAAGGGAACAGAGACAGTGCTTTAGAAATATCACTTATGCTAGTGTTATTGTTCCTTTATGCCAGTGTTTCTCAACCTTCTTGATGCCACAACCCTTTAATACAGTTCCTCATGTTGTGGTGACCTCAACCATAAAATTATTTTCATTGCTACTTCATAACTACAACTTTGCTACTGTTATGAATCATAATGTAAATATCTGATATGCATGATGTATTTTCATTCACTGGAACAAATTTGACACAAATACCTGATATGCCCAAATTTGAATACTGGTGGGTTGGGGAGGGGAAGTATTGACTTTATCATTTGGGAGTTGTAGTTGTTGAGATTTATAGCTCACCTGCAATCAAAGTGCATTTTGAACTCCGCCAATGATGGAAATGAACCAAACTTGGCACACAGAATGCCCACAACCAACAAACAATACTGGAAGGGCTTGGTGTGGATTGACCCTGAGTTTTGGAGTTTTTGTTCACCTGCATCTAGAGAGCACTGTGGACTTGAACAATGAAAGATCTGGACCAAATTTGGCAGAAATACTTAATATGCCCAAATCTGAACACTGGTGGAGTTTGGGGGAAATGACCTTAACATATGGGTGTTGTAATTGCTGGGGTTTAAAGTTCACCTACAATCAAAGAGCATTCTGAACCCCACCAATGATAGAATTGGGCCAAACTTGCCATACAGAACCTCCATGCCTTGAAGTGACTCACTGGCACAAGCCTCCTTCCAACCTTGCATACACTTCCTTGGCACATGGCATCATGCATGCCTGCTCTCCCCTACCTGCTTAGAGTCTCAGAAACAGCCCTCCCCTTGGCTGAGAGGCTAGCTAATCACAGCAGAGGAGGGCTTTTGGAAACCGTCTGTTTCCAAAAAGGAAGAGAAGAACAGGTGGAGAGATCTTCAGTCTTCTCTGCCAAAGGGGGTCATAAGACCATCAGAAATATGTTTTCTGATGGTCTTTGGCAACCCCTCTGAAACTCCCCCCCCCCCATGAATCCCCCCAGGGTCCCGACCCTTAAGTTGAGAAACACTGCTTTATGTGAACACAATTTGTTCTCATTTATTAGTACTTTATTTGAAAACTAAAGTGACACATTAGCCACAATTAATTTCTTTTTTAAAAAGTCACTTAAATATAAAAATAACTACAAAAATATTCCAAAACGCTATACTAAAATAATCTTTTGAGTAGCACTTTTGTCAAAAGTACTACTCAAAATCCATATAAGCCAGCAACAGGAAACCTCACCATGCCAACTAGACTGGATCAGGATGATCGCGACAGTGAAACAGTGGATTTTAATGTCAAGATAAATGGTTTTAATGCTTATGTATGTGTAGAATCTATTTATGCACCGACATTGTATGTTTGTCATTTGTATACTGTGCTCTGCCCTGAGTCCCCTTTGGGGTGAGAAGGGAGGAATATAAATGTTTTAAATAAATAAATAAATAAATAGCAACTGAAATGACACTGGTCCTTGTGTCTTTAAAAGGAAAGCATGATGCAGGGTACTGGAGACTTGGTAATAAGATTATACTTGTATTGGTTCAAAACAGAATTTGCAGCAGTCCATTTTGAATGAATAGAAGTATTGACTACTGTGTTGTGAAAAGTGGAAACTGTGCAGCCTTCAGTCCTGGTGTTATGCCTCAAGACTGAAGGTATTCTGGCCCTTCCAGTCCCTTATGATTCTGTGAAGCTGACTGGGGTATTTAATACTTTTCAGCTACAAAGAGCTTTTACCAAAATAAAGTAATAAAACAGTATCAAGAGTATTACATTAAGGAAAGTACAAAACATGAAATATTAAACACCATGGTAAAGATAAATATGAGATAGTGCATATGAATATGCTTAGAATACATTGCAGTCTTTGACTAAATGATAATATTTATCAACTACATTTACAGATGGAAAAAAGATCTACCTTAGTAAAAGTAAAGATCGATGATGGTCATATGAAGTTTAATCTGGAAGAACATAACCTTAATTCATTTGCCTGTGAAATCTAACCTGAAATGGGAAAAAACCTTTAGGTGTAACTTAAGTAATGGTGTGGTAAATATCCTACAAGGCTGGCTTATGATTACACTGGCAAGCAAAAAAAAATCAATTGCATAGCATAAGTGAAGAAAAACGTACCCAGAAAGTGAGCGATTTATAGCTGCCACTTAAGTTCAGTTATTGCTCATGAATAACCACAGCAAATTCATCACATAACTACAGATAATGACAAACAGCATAAAATGGTGGCAACATGTAGAATCAATAGATCACTTCATTGCGAGTTTCCATGTGCTGTCAAATACTGATTACCTAGCAACCAGTAAATATGAAAGAGAAAAAGCCTGCAAAACATATTAATAATAAGTTGGATAAGAGTTCTAGAGAGGTTGTTGTTGTTTATTCGTTCAGTCGCCTCCGACTCTTTGTGACCTCATGGACCAGCCCACGCCAGAGCTCCCTGTTGGCCGTCACCACCCCCAGCTCCTTCAGAGCCAAGCCAGTCTAGAATCTAGAGTCTAGAGAGGTAGCCATGTTAATATGCTGTACCAGTAACAGTAACAGTAAAATCAACAAGATGTTTTGTGGCCCTTTGACCAGTCTTACCTACTCATTGTTTTTCTTCATACAAAGACTTAGGGAGATTCTACATGGGTAAGAAACCTAAACATACTGCTGCCTGCTCCCATGACATAGAACTACTTCTGATGAGTATTGAGTATTTTAAAGAGTTATATAGGCTTTGTTCTGCTTTGGCTTTGCCCAAAGTTTGCTTCAAGGTACCACACTCTCCCGTGAAAGATAAACTGGAGCATTGTCTTAAAAAAACATTCATGATTTGTGTTGTAACCTTACAAATAAAATGTAGGCTACTAGCTATATCTAATAAGATCTTGATTGGCTTTTGTTGAGCCTACAAAATGATTCGGCAGATTACAATGCACTGGTAGCTGTATCCATCACAATAAGTCACAAGTCATTAGGACTCACTTATTCCCAACATTGCTTCAGTGGTTTGAGAACTGCTTTAATTCAATCATTGTTTTCATCATTTCAGTGGGTCAAATCCCGCTAAAGATTTTGGTCTGGTTCATGGGAAATGAAGACACAGGTCCCTTCCACACAGCCATATAACCCAGAATATCAAGGCAGAAAATCCTACAATAACTGTTTTGAACTGGGTTATCTGAGTCCACACTGCCATATATTCCAGTTCAAAGAAGATAATCTGGAATTTATTCCGATCTGTGGAAGGGACCGCAGTGAGCATGGACAGAGACATCAAAATGGTGAAAACAAGTTAACTAAAGCCAACAGCCCTCAGAGATGGTCAATGTAAAGAAGAAATGGAAAAGAAAATACATTGGAACCCAAAATTACCAATTTAAAGGCTAATAGCACTAACATAGCCTCTCTGCACATTTCTATGGATAATTCTACATAGACACCAAGCAGGTATGTCAAATTCCAGATCGGCCCTCTGATATCTTTTACCGCCAACCTTTGGATCACCGCAGAAGCAGAAGGGAGTCCTTAGTGCCAACCCTCCAGACCAGGGGTGGGCAATTACCGGCCCTCCAGGTGTTTTGGACTTCAACTCCCAGAAATCCTAACAGCTAGTAAACTGGTTAGGATTTCTGGGAGTTGAAGTCCGAAACACCTGGAGGGCCGGTAATTGCCCACCCCTGCTCCAGACTCATATCATCTCCTTCATGTTCTCATCGTGGTGGCAGCCTCTGTGCCTGACATGGCAAATAGCTATCAGTCATTGCCTAGACCGATGTCGTTCAGAGTGTCAGAGCACTTTACTTTATCCTCCCTTTTCCAACTGCTCTAGACAATGTCCACATTGTGAGCCATGGCATGCCTGTGGCTCACCATTTTATTTTAGCTGTGGATATTTATTATTATTTATTTACATCATTTCTACCCCACTCTTCTCAACCCCTGAGGGGGGACTCAGAGCATCTCGACAAAAGGCAGCAATTCGATGCCAATACACAATATACAATATAAAATCATAAACATTCAGAATTAAAATACAGTTAACATTAACACGTAATACACATTCACTTAAGTTAAAAACAGTGTTCCGTCCACAACATAAGCATTGAGCCATATCCATCAACTTGCCATTACAATTCCAATCCAAAGTGCTGCATTGTCTTAATGTGCAAAAGCCTGGTCCCATAGCCAAGATTTTACTTTTCTCCTGAATGCTAGGAGGGATGGGGTCAATCGTATGTTGCTTGGAAGCGCATTCCACAGGTGGGGAGTCACCACCGAGAAGGCCCTATCTCTCGTCCCCACCAACCGTGTTTGAGAAGTTGGCGGGAGCGAGAGCAGGGCCTCCCCAGATGATCTTAAATTATGAGGTGGGACGTAGAGGCAGATGCATTCGGATAGCATTCGGATAGCATAGGGAGAAGGTTAACATCCCTATGGAGTTTGATTTGCTGTCTGTGTCCCTGTTCAGAAAATTTCACTGCACTTTCTGTTCCTGTGATAATTGGATTGTAAAAAAAATGTCTTGTTGAGGAAACAAGGATTCAGTGGAGACCCCTTTTTCCTATGATAACTCATGAATTTCCCTTCCTAGGGGTAGATTTCTCTCACTTCCTGTTATCTCACCCCCATTCTTAACTATGAGTTGTTTGTAAGTCAGATGTTTGTAACTCAGGGACTGCCTGTACTTTATAGTAGAATACAAATTCAGAGTCTCCTTGTGGAAAAATTAATGTTTTTTTCTGAATTTCTTCCAATGTTTTTTCTTTTAAAAAATGTGTGAACCATGGAGTGATGAAATCGCTGACTTAGATGATGACAGCTCAAACAATGATTGCTGTCAGAGAAAGAATACCTTTTATTTCAAAATGTGAGATATACTAAAGCAAAGCCAACAGCAGATATTTGATTTCTTTAAAAATTGGCCTTCCAATTGTCATTCTTCTTTTCATTGCCCAAAGAAAAGCCAAAAATATGTAGAGTGTGTAATTTTCTGATAAAAGATGTATCCTTTGTAGTGTATAAAAATATTCACTGAATTGAGATTTTATATTGAAAAACAAGATCTTAGTAGGGCTTTGTATAATGGATCACTAGTGCTAGGGCTGAAATTGAATAGCATGATTTACTCCAAAGTGTATGTGTGCTCTCTGCTGTAAAGTCCTATCCCTTCAGATGTTTGGCACAAGCAAAGTTCCCATGCAACTTAGAACAGGTACATCAGGAGCAGCAATGGGATTAAGAGTGAAATTATCATGTTGGCAATGGATCCACCCTGTGTTCCTGGACCAAAACATCTGAGGGACAAATTGCGGAAGGTTGGGAATTAACCTGAAAAGCCTATCTAGAGTCTTTCTGCCTATAATAATCATAAGAATGGTACTATGCCTGCAAAGGAATGTTTGAAAGTTAGGCACACACAACTAAGGTTGCATCTGCATTGGCCAAAATACTGTGGAGTACTGGATACAGCATGACAGCCTTCCAAAGTCTACCAAGATCTTAAAAGGATTAAAATCAATAAATTTCATTGTGACCAAACTGATTATAAGGAGGACAGAGTTTACCAATGGTTACAGCGATCCCAATCTAGATCAATGGGAAAGCAAGTAAGGTTCTCCCACGAGTCATTGGCTTCCACCACCCCTAATGAGGATTTGGGTCTTACTTCAGACTCATCTCTTAGTTCTGCCTCAGCTTACCATTACCCCCTTCGGAACCGGGTAAGGAATAATACAACTTGACCCCGACATTTTCATTGGGGACGAGGAAGGAGACAACAGACTTAGTAATTAACTAGCTGAGCCCGGCACACGTTGTTGTGCCATATGCCATTCTCTGTCTATCTATCTATATCTATCTATCTATCTATCTCTTTCTGTTTTTCTTTGTCTTTCTATCTCTGTCTGTCTGTGTTTGTCTATCTCTCTTTCTATGTCTCGCTCTCTGTGTATCTCTACCTTTCTCTGTATCTGTCTGTCTGTCTGTCTATCGATCTGTCTCTCTATCTGTATGTATCTCTGCTTTTCTCTATTTATTTGTCTCTTTCTGTCTCTCTCTCACTCTGTCTCTGTTTCTTTCCCTCTGTCTGTCTGTCTGTAGCTCTCTGTCTGTCTGTTTTTCTCTCTATTTCTTTCTCTGTGTACCTCTGTCTGTGTCTTTCTAGGTCTCTCTCTCTATCACTCTTTCTCTCTCTCTCTCTTTGGCTCTCTCTCTCTCTCTCTCTCTCTCTCTCTCTCACTGTCTGTGTATCAATCTCCTATCTCTCTCTCTTTCTGTCTGTCTATCTCTCTGTGTCTCTCCAGGACTGTCTCTATCAGTCTCTCTCTCTCTCTCAGTCTCTCTGTTTCACTCTCTCTACCTCTGTTTGTGTCTCTGTCTGTCTTGTGGTGTGTGGGGCAGGCAGGTGAACGTAGGTGGAAGGATGGGAAGACAGGTGGGTCCTTCCTGTACCCACCAAAGGCTCTGGTCGGCTCCTTACCTCATCCACCCTCGCTTCAGTTCCCAAAAGGCCCCACGCGGCCACTTCCCCTTCCTGCCCTGTCTCCACCCTGTTTCCCAGTGAGCCGCACGGAGGGAGGAGGAGGGGCTAAGGAGGGAGGAGGCGGGGCTAAGGAGGAGCCGGCTCAGTTTCTCCTTAGCCCGGCCCCCTCCCCTTGCTACACCCACGCGCGCGGCCGCTGTTCCCGAGGGGCGGCCGTGCCGTGGATGGAGGAAGGAGGCGGGCTAAGGAGGAGCCGGCTCGGTTTCTCCTTAGCCCGGCCCCTTCCCTTGCTGCATCAAAAGGCGTCCGCCGCTGTTCCGGAACAGCGGCGGCCGTGCCGTGGATGGAGGGAGGAGGAGGCGGGGCTAAGGAGGAGCCGGCTCGGTTTCTCCCAGCCCGGCCCCTCCCTTGCTGCATCCCCGGCGCGTCTGCCGCTGTTCCGGAGGGGCGGCCGTGCCATGGATGGATGGAGGGAGGAGGCAGGGCTAAGGAGGAGCCGGTTCGGTTTCTCTTTAGCCCGGCCCCCTCCCTTGCTGCATCCACGGCGCGGCCGCCGCTGTTCCGGAGGGGCGGCCGTGCCGTGGATGGAGGGAGGGAGTTTGGCGGGCTAAGGAGGAGCCGGCTCGGTTTCTCCTTAGCCCGGTCCCCTCCCTCCATCCACGGCGCCCCGCCGCTGTTCCTGAGGAGGAGGAGGCGAGGGGTGAGTGTTGGCTGCCATGCGCGAACGTTCTAAGCGTTCGCTGGCAGCTAAGAGGCCGGGATGGGAATTCCCTTGGCGGTTTTGGGGGCTGTTTTTGGGGGTGTTGGGAGGTACCTAGGGTCTGTTTTTGGGCCCTTTAGGTACCTTATTGTATGGTTGTGTAGGCTGTCGATTTTAGTGCTTCTGCGTTTTATGGTTTCGTTGTCTATGATCGTCAATGCACGACCGTGTCAAAATTATATATATAGATTTGTCTAAATATCACCTCTCACCCCATGAAATTAATCTTTAAATAAAGGCTTATCTTATGCGATCACTCCAAGGTGCTCTGACATGGATATTAGGAAGGACCTTTCTGGATTATTTAGGAGGTTCCGCCTCAAGTAATTTTTTGCATTTAAATGGTCAAAAAACATTGGTGAATATTTAATCCTCATGGATCACACGTTTAAGACCACCTACAGCTTGTTCACTCCAGGCTGCAGACAGGGGGGGGGGGGGCTAAGGGGGCTTCAGCCCCCCCCCCGAAATTCTCAGGGTGGTCCGCGAAAAGGCCTTACTGGTACATTATTTAAACTGTTATGTGCATTTAAATCATGATCTGATCACCATGCTCATTATATCCCACATTAATGGGGTTATTGGGATAACAATACAAAAGGTTTGCTAGGGTAGACCCTCTTCCACCCAGTCTCAGCTCCCCCCCCGAACCAAACTCAGCCCCTCCCCCCAAATCAAAAATCCTGGCTACGGCCCTGGCTGCAGTCCTTGTGGACACTGTAACATCTGTAAATATATTGACACCAGCAAAGAAATCACCAATATACACAGGTCTAGGCCTCTTCAAGTAAAAAGCTTTACTACCTTCTCTTCTAACCAGTTAGTCTATGCCATAATTTTTTTCCTGTCATATGATCTATATTGGGCAAACCTCACGTTCATTGAAGGTACGCATTGGGGAGCATCGGTCCTGTATAAGAACAGGGGCTGATGGCAGTGTCCTATACACACATTACAAAATCCATGGACATAGCAGTGTTTCTCTAAGACTAATGGGACTTGAAAGAGTTAATGTAGGCCCTCACTCAGATGTCAGGAGTGCTTTATTAAGGGCAGAGAGAAAATGGATAATCTCCTTAATAATTGAACACCCATTAGGATTAAATGAGTCCTTAAGTATCAAGATACACCTATATATCAATTACCTACCTTGGGCTTCTTACACCACACTTGCCTGTTTAGAGCAGAGCACTTTGCTACTTTGAATGCCGAACTAATCTTCCCATTGGTTCAGAAGTTAATTATATTTTGGGTATGTATCTTACAGTAATAGTATGTCGTGTTTGTTACCTATTTTCAGGGATCTTATTTATGTATTTGTATTTCAGATATGTGGATTGATGTGTTGTCATTTTTGGCTCTGAGGAAGCTCACTTGAGAGTGAAACGGGATGCGCCCCTGACTTTCGGGATTATTTCGTGTCTTGGAAACATTTCCTGTCACTTTCCCATTGACAACTGTGTTTCTACATAAACTTTTTACACTGCCTGGAGGGATTGTGTGGTTCTTATATTACTTATATCTAATGTTACTGGACACACCTTTGAGTATGCTTTGTTGATTTTATAAGTGTTGAATTATACACTTCTTTATATCCACTGTATTATTGAGCCCATACCACAGAAGATGTGCAGACTTCTCGTGAGGAGGCTGGAGACTCCGCCTCTCCTCGTGCCCTGGAGTTCCCTTTGGCGGATTGCTTGTGCTACAGCATTCTTTCAATTTACAATGATGTGAGTGAACAGCACTACTACTTCCGTGTTACTACTTCCAGCTCGAGATTATTGTATCTGGCCTACAGCGGACAGCCACATCCCCCGTGCGGTGGTTTGGGATTGGCCCTTCCTTGCGCCATGGAGGCTCTCCCATGCAGCACATTCTATGACCACTCTCTACCTGAGGTACTTCCTAATGCTGGTGGTCACAGAGAGTGGGACAGCCAACAGACAGTGACGACTTTTGCCGGACTACAGCAGACAGCCATGCCCCTGCACGGCGGTTTGGGATTCTAACTGAGGGTCTTCCTCATGCTGGCATTTACAGAGAGCGGGACAGCCAAAAGACAACAACTTTGGCCATCACTTCGATTATCTACTCGTTGTCTTCAATGTTAAAGTGCACTATTATCTGGTCTACACCTCCAGGTCTTTACTGTCGGCACATATGACCATATGATTGGGTAAAGTACCTTTGGTTTATAGTCTTTAGAATTATCTTTGCAGCTTATTATAGGCTTTCTGTAAATTGTACCTTGAACTTCAGGAATTGATAATACCCAGTACTCAATACTGAGTAGATGCTTGATTTGTTTAAACTGTGTACATATGATATTCTTTATTAGGTATATTACTACACCTTGCCAGGCTTGTGTTATATATAATAATTCTCTCTCTCTCTCTCTCTCTCTCTTGGCATTTCTTTGCGAATCAAGATTCAGGAAGGACTCATACCATGATTTCTACAAGCGTGTTGATGACTAAACAGGCCAATCCAAGATAGACAAGTCCAGTTGCAGACTCCAGATTGCGGTTCTTTTTGCGTTATTGTTTCTCTTCAAGACTCGTTTGGCATGACTTATCGAAAAAGGCAGGTAAAGGTAACACTACAAGGTCAATCCAGTATAAAAGTATTTGTTTATGGAAAAACTAGAGCAAAGGTATACAATACATCAAGACATACCAGTACCCATAAACATCTATGGGAGTTGGGGCGAATCGGCGTGTTTACACGGATAATCCGGATTAATCGCAGCTTCACAATATATCGCAGCTTCACAAAATATCGCAGCTTCACAAGTATAATAGCAACAACACAATTAAAATTTGCGCCAACACAGTCCAGTAGTCCAATTTGTCCCAAAATAGGGCTCTAGTTATATAATAGGTCCGACACAGAATAGGACTAAAGGAGGCAAGAATTAGCTCCTCAATAAGTCGTATGAAGAAAGGCCGATGGGCTGGCGATGCCTGCTTTCTGGGGGCCACTTCCCCATTTCACCCCCGGGCTGGGCTTTATCAAGGCCTTCATTGGTGTAGCCGTAGTCCTAATCGATTGTCAGAAATAGCAGGGCATAACCTCACCACAAGGTAGTGAGGTGACCATAAACGAAGGTCCTTTATGGTCACCTCACTACCTTGTGGTGAGGTTATGCCCTGCTGTTTCTGACAATCAATGTTGATGATCCCTGTTTGCTCAAGGACAGAAATATTCATCACATAGTCAATCCAGTGAATATTTAGCATTGTGCAAATACAGCGCTGATGAAAGCATTCAAGGAGTCATAGGTATTGGTGATAGGCGACCCATGTTTCAGACCCATATAGGAGAATAGACATTATGATAGCTCTGTACACATTGATTTTTGTGCTTTGCCTCAGGTGTTTGTTATTCCAGACTCTTTTGTGAAGCCTTCTGAATGCACTATATGCCTTTGCTTATCTGTGATCTATCTCTTTATCAATCTTGGTGCCTGAAGAGATTATACTTCCCAAATAAATGAACTGAACGGAGTTAAGCTCAGATTTGCCTATACTGATGTGGAGATGATGGTGTTTGTGGCGTCCCGCCAGGGCCAAAAATGGGGCTTTTAAAGGAGGGACGAAGTCTATAGGCCCTGGGGTTCGCGTTACAGCCTTCCCATGTACAAGAAACCCTGGAGAGTCTCTAGGCAATGAGTTCAGGACTCCAAATGGGTGAACTCAAAACAGGTTTATTTAACAACAACCAGTAAATAACAAACTGGTGGCACCAAAAAGTGTCCTTGCTGAAGAAGATTGTAAATAGGGTTGGTGCAAGAACACAACCTTGTTTCACACCATTAGTTATTAGAAAGAGCTCCGAGAGAGCATCGCTGTATCTGACTTGACCGTGCTGGCCCTCATGTAGCAGGATAATCATTTTGAGGAATTTGGGAGGACATCCTAGTCATTCCAGGATCTGCCACAGACCTTTTCTATTCACAGTGTCGAAGACTTTTGTGAGGTCAACAAATGTTACATAGAGTCCTTTCTTCTGCTCTCTACATTTCTCTTGCAGTTGTCTAAGAGCAAATACCATATCTGTGGTGCTCCTATTAGCTCTGAAGCCACATAGGTTTTCAAGGAGAAGTTCGTCTGCAATAGCAGGACTTAATCTGTTCAGGAGTATCCTTGCAAGGATTTTTCCAGCAATGGAAAGCAGAGTTATACCTCGATAATTTGAGCAATCGGATTTTGTTCCTTTTTTCTTATACAGGGTGATGATAACTGCATCACAGATATCTGATGGCAGTTCACCTTTTCCCAGCAACTCACAAGGAGCTTGTGGAATTTAGCATGGAGTAGCTGACCTCTCTGTTTCCAAGCTTCAGGTAGAATTCCATCGATCCCGGCTGCCTTGCCATTTTTTCATCTGCTGTATGGCCTTAAGGGTCTCCTCCAGAGTGGGAGCTGTGTCCAGTTCATATTTCATTGATTGTTGTATCATGTGTTGGATAGCTGAACCTTGGACTACTCGGCTGGCATTGAAGAGTCTCTGAAAATGTTCAGCCCATCGGTTCAGAATGGAGGCTTTATCAGTAATTAGTATTTGACCATCTGTACTGTATAAGGGACTTTAGACCTGATAAGTAGGTCCAAACACTGCTCTGAGAGCTTCATAGAATCCTCTGTGATCACCCAGATCTGCACAAAGCTGCATCTTTTCTGCTAAATTGATCCACCACTTGTTCTGAATGTCTTGGAGTTGTTGGGTTTTTTTTTTAGTTTACTACATGCAAGACGGAAGGCTGCTTTTCTTACATGGCAAGATGGCTGGGCGAGTTGTGCCTGGTGAGCAGTTCTCTTCTTTGCCAACAGCTCCTGGATCTCTTGGTTGGTTTTCATTAAACCAGTATTGGTTTTTCTTGAGAGAGAATCCTAGGGATTCTTCAGCAGACTGCAGGATACTGTTTTTGATATGTTGCCAAAGTGCTGTAGGTGAAGAATCTGTAGGATGGTCTTCAAGTATTGTTTGCAGATTTGTCTTGAAGTTGTCTCTCACAGCAGCCCATTGAAGATTGTTGACTTGGAGTCTCCTCTTTAAGATGCCACCCTTCTTAGGTTTGATCTTAAGGTGTAGATTTAGTTTACATCTTACAAGGCGATGTACAAGGTCTGTTTGACATTCTGCACTGGGCATCACTCGAGTATGACTGACATCACAAATGTTTCTCTGGAGCACTAAAACATAGTCAATGACTATGACTATGCTTGCCTAATACACCTTTCCAGGCTTCAATGTTTTTTTCCTACTCTGGCATTGAAATCACCAAGGATTTTATCTTCTGCAGAGACCTTTTGTATGAGGTGGTGTAGGTCTGAGTAGAATTTGTCTTTCTCCACAGGGTCGGCTTGCATAGTTGGGGCATCTATGTTTTGTACAAATGTGTGATGTTTTTAGCCTAAACACAATGTGTATCTTTCTGTATGCTATTATGCTCCCCTCACATATGGTGCTTAGTATTAATTCCACCAATACATCAAAGGATTGGATTGAAATCCATGAAAGCACATGCTGAAATGAATGAATCTCAAAGGTGGTGATTGATTCCTATTTTTCCTGTTGTAAAACACAACTAAAAATGTGCACACATGTGTGCTTCTGTGTGTATGTGTATGCCCATGCACTTACACAGATAAATTATAGATGATATTATTTATATCTTGCTTTTTCCTTTCTTAAAAGCCACGTACAATGTTTGGATTTATTTGTGTTCTGTGTGAAGAACTGAAAAAATGCCATTTGCAATAGAAATTTCATGAAATAGCTCATTTAATATCAATGGTTTAAAAACATGTCAGTCTGAATGGTTGGTCCTCACCCATTTTCACCTCACCAAGTCTGGCCCTTTTTGCAAAGTGTTTGGATATCCCTGATCTACACTATAGAATGAATGTGTCACTTTATTGGTGCAGTGCTATGGAATCACAATGCTCTGCCAAAGAGTGCTGCCTTACCAAACTACAAATACCAGGGTTCCATAGCATTGAGTCTTGGCGGTTAAAATGGTGTCAAATGATATTCCCTCAACAGTATAGATGTGCCCTAAGATAGTGTTAAAGTGATTAGTGGTTCTGTAAGCTGCTAGCATGTCCCTATTTGAAAATCAGCCCTTTCTAATGCTCATCTACACTGCCATATAAAATCCAGACCATCTGCTTTGGAATGGATCTTTTTAATTTGTTAATTTTTAAAATTAATTTTACTTTTCAAAACATAAAATACGATAGTAGGGGATTGTTAGGGAGGAGGTGGAGTTCGAGGAACAAAAGAGAAGGGAATTGAAGGAGGGAAGGGGTCTTGGGGGGTGTTTGAGGAGTTTAGGGGGTGCATGGATAGGGAAAGATAAGGTGGGGAAGAAGGGGGTGCTTCTCTATAAGGCAAGTTACTATCTGTTTTATAGGAATGCTTTGAACTGGATTATATAGCAGTGTAGACTCAGGCCCCTTCTACACTGCCATATAAAATCCAGATTATCTGCTATGAATTGGATTGTATGACAGTGGAGACTCATATAATGTGGATTATCTGCTTTGATAAAATGGATTATATGGCAATTTGGAGGGGCCTCAGTCATAGCCTTCGAGAACCAATTATCTACCATATATTATTTCACTACATTGTTTATGGATGTAACAAAAGTATATAACATTAATGTTTTGTGAACATGGTTGCTTTTAATTCAACTGAAAATCTTTTGTTAGTTACAAGTGCAATTGCATTTTGTATTCTACTTACAGTTTTCTACGAATTAGGAAAACCTTTGGAAAAATACTGCCTGGTAAACAGAACTATAACACCAGCATAATAGAAAAAGAAGCAAACTTGATAGGCTTTTGAAGAAAGGCTGATGTATGAATGGGTTTGTTTGTTTTTGTTAACAGCTGAGGTCTGGCTGACATAATCATCTGAAACAATATTTGTGACTCAGGAGCAGCTGAATACCAAGTCAAAGTATATATGCACAGAGAAAGAATAAGATTACAGACCGAAGGTTGTTTTTGGAAACAAACGAAGACAATTCCAAATATTGGATTCTTGTAGAGTCCAATTCAGGAGCCCTCTGCACATGTTATAAATATTCAGAGACGAAGTGAGAAAATATATGTAACTCTGTAAGGATATCTACCACATCTTTGACCCAAATTTGCCAACAAGTCTAGTATTGGCCTTTATTTATTGGGGGATGTTGGCTGATTTCCATATATTTTGGGAGTTTGGATGCTGAAGTGCAAAGCCTCTACTGAAACCAGCAATTAGGGGACAATCTGATGGGGTGATTTAAATGTGTCTTGGGCCAGGGATTTAGGATGTACATTGTTTGCAGGTAATGACATAGCAATGACCATAAAAGGGACATGGATCAAGCAGGGGATGATTTGTTGCCACCATTTTGAGATGAACTTCCCATCCCATTCTTAATAGAGTGGTAGGCATTGCTCAAACACAATGAGTTAAAATCCCACAAACTATGCTTTTTCTTTCTTTCTAGGCTGTGGTGCTAGTTTTGCACACAGAAAGACAAAGAGGAATGAAAACAGAACAAAGAGATATGATGTCTCTAATATTGTCACTGCCACTGTCAACTTGCTGGTAAAAGGATATTTGAGCTCACTCTTGACGACAAGGTCATAGCCTGGGGGGGCTTGAGGGGGTCAGCCCCCCCCCAATTTTCAGGGTGGTCCACAAGAAGGCCTTACTGGTACATTATTTAAAGTGTTACGTGTATTCATATCATGATCTGATCACCATGCTCAATATATCCCATATGCATGGGGGTATTGCAATAATGATACAAGAAGTTTGCTAGGGTAGATCCTCTCTCACTCAGGCTCAGCCTCTCCTCCCCCCCACCCCCCCCCGAATCAAAATCCTGGCTACGGTACTGCTTGAGGCAATAGTATACATTGACCAATCTCTTTCATCATTCCCCATTGCTGCCAATTTCCATTTCCTATTGGAGTTGTGCAAGTTACTCATGACTTGTTGAGAGAAAAAGTGGGGTATAAATAAACATCTTCATCATCACTACCATCATCTTTAAAATCTGGTTTTTGTACAAATTCACATTTATTTACAACAACAGAAAGCCCTTGTGCATTTATTTATTTATTTTAAACTTTTATACCCCAGCCTTCTCACCTCTGAAGAGGAACTCAGACCATTTGTGTGCTTACTTTATGATACACTTTTAAAAGAGAGAAAGTGTGTGTGTGTGTTCCTCGAAATTAGCATGTCTGGAACTATGGCTTTGTGTGACGGGATTTTTTTTCTCAGTATAGAAAAGCAATGAGATTGCTATTAAACTTCTAGCTACTACTTTGAGACAAACAAATCAATATACTATGAATGAATATGAAGAACCCATCTGACACAAACACAGGATATGAAAATGTGCTTTAATATGTGTTTGAACAACAGATCACGTAATAACAGTGACTTTAAGCTTAAGCTCCCAATGAAATTCATAGACAGTTTAGAAGAACAGTCTTTGTTACATAAGGAAATAGTACCTCATTTAACATTTCAGACATGACAAAACCTCTGAATGAAGCAGTCTCACACCAAAAAATACCCAGGATGAATTTCTATGAAACAAAAATAAAATGTATAGACAGCTAAAATGAAAAGTTTGACTTTCATATCCATTTCTGATTCAGATTTCTGAAGCAAGGATGTCTAATATTCATGGTTTATGGATTTGTTTTAAATTTGATTGAAGTCTGGAAGTGTTCTTGGACATATTTCTATATTATATATACTAAATGAAAGTCTAATTACAATGTTGGAATGTCATAATGCTTTCTGAATTGGCTCCTGATCTATAGAAAGAAATCAATGGATAGCATTTGAACTGCAGGGTAATGCAAGAAAACATAATGCAAAAATCAATTGTAGAAATATTATATATATTTCTTATTTAAGTCTCTGCCTGTATACCATTTGAAGCTGAATCTACAAGAGAAGCATGCTTGTGGAAGTAGAAAACATAAAATAAATGGAGACCAGACATCAAAACTATCATCAGTGACAACCATGCAGATGTATAACAAAATTGTAATACAGCATCAGTAGTTCTTGAATGTTTAAAATATAAAGAACACAAAATATAAAAAGAGTAATACACATAGGTGTTTTTTAAAAAAAAAATGAAGGCACTTCCTTTGACTTTATTACATTCAAGTAACTAAAACCGCTTTAACTTGTAAAATTATTATGGCTTCTGGCCATTATGTGGGGAAGGTTCCCATTAGAATGAATGTTATGATATATGTCCACCATCTTTCAATTCTTCAGAGAAAGGATACTACATTGGAAGAGAAAAGACCTGTTGAAATTAATAGCAAAATGCTGTAGTTCAATATGTCTAAATGAATGTGTTTTGTGTCTCATGAGAGTACATGCATGATAGAAGTAAGCAGATTTCCTCTCTCATGAGCGCCATCTAGCGGTAGAATAATAATATAGTCAGAAGGTTAGAAACACTGTTGCTAGGCTCTGCCTATTGGCTCACTCTCTCTTCCAATCACAGCGATGAAGAAGGGAGGAGTTTTAGAGTTGCTGTTAGTCTTCTGCTGTATGCCATCCATTTTGTGTGCCTCATGGTATGTTTTCTCCTGTTCTAATTTGTTAAGCATGCTGTTGCATGTGTATTACTGCTTTTCTGTTGCTTTCTACAATAAAGTAGAAATGCTTTAATAACATGGCTTGTTTGCTCAAAATGCATTATTTCCAGTTTGAGTCCTCATATGCCACATTTGCTGTGAACCCTTTTTAACTGCTTCTATGCTGTGTTTTATACTTTACATCAACCCCCCCCTTTTTTTGGGAACAACAAGACCTACACCCAAACACACAACACAAAAATGTTGCTAAAAACCAATGTTTTGTGCAAACATATTATACTTAACCTAAAACAATGTAAATTACATACCAGAAGGGAATGCAATTTTTCTTCTCGTAGTGGTTGAGTTTCTCTCTTTAATAATTTTGTAATGTATTGTAATTTAATGGCAATAAGTTATACTCTGCTTATACAATTCAATAAAGAGATTAAGCCCACCCCCAAAAAACAATGTTTTCTCACAAAAATCTTGATTTTTGTGCAAAACACAAACAAAAGAACAAAAAAGAATCAAAAAGTCCCAAAATAATAATTAGAAAACAACAATGCACTCTTGTAGTTAGCAGTTTGGTTTTGTTTAGTTTTTTTTAAAAAAAATGCAAGCAAAAGCCAAATGAACCAAGGTTTATATAACACATTACTTTACTGGCAGAAAGATGTTCATTGTGTTCTCTCATATGTGCAAATGGAATCATTTTGGTTGAATCTACACTGCCCTATAATCCCCAATTCCGGGGTACAAGACTACTTTTGAACCCCAAAAGGTAATTTCCAAAATGGGGAGTCGTGTTATATGCTGGATATCGCGAGGTCCCTTTGGTCTCTGCTTCAGCTGCTGTGGAAGCCGAAACCTGCTCCAGCCAATGGGCAGCTGCCTGCCTCCCTCGCCATCCCGAGAGATGCAGCCTGAGGGGGAGGAGCAAGGGAGAAGGAGGAAAGAGGGGTGAGGAGGAGGAGCGTGCGGGCGTGTTACCTTAAAGAATGGCTGAGGGATGGTGGCCTGCTGGGAGCAGCTGCTGGGAGTGTCAAAGCCGGGAAAGGGGGGTGGAGCCAGGTGGTGCCATGCCTCGCCCCCTCCCCCTGGCTTCAGCTCTCCCACAGCTTCTCCAAGCAGACCACGATCCCCCAGCTGTTCTTTAAGGTAAGGCGGCCTCATTCTCCTCCTTGCCCCCTCCCTCCTCCTCACTTGCTCCTCCTCTTCAGGCTTGCTCGGGGATGGCAAAGGAGGTGGAAGCAGCCGAGGGGGACATTTTGTTTGGTGTGCATTGGAAGAGGGGTGGTCTTATACAACGAGTATATCCCAAAATCTGTATTTTAACTGTAAAAGTTGGGGGTTCGTCTTATACGCCCAGTTGTCTTATACATCGGAATATACAGTAATTGCATTGAACTGAATTATGTCAATCTACATTGCCCAATGATCCAGATCAATGTAGTTAATCCACATTCTGCAACTGGGTTATAGAGCAGTGTAGATTCAGCCTTTGTTACTTTCATTTTAAAAACATATTATTAAAGGAATGTGGAATATGTGCCTTAATTTCACAGATTGCTTTGACACTTCTGGGATTCTCAAAAATATTGTTTAACTGTTAACACATCACTGTAAACAATGTTTTTGAGAATCCCAGAAGTGCTGGTAGATGAATAATCTAGATTCTTCTTTGGATTCCTCAAGAGTTCCTCCCTCTGGTTTAGCTCTCTCTTTGTGAACACAAAAGCCAATATACCACAAAGAATACAGAGTTTAGAAGGAACAAATGTGCTAATTTCTGTACATTTTGGGCAGTTGCTTGGTTGTGATCTGACATGTTTTTTTTAATGAAAATGAATTACAATGTTGCCTTAAGATGAAGATGCAATTTTGCTCTCCATTGCAGTACAAAAGCCATTGCCAAAGCAGGGCTGTTGAATGAAAACTCAACCCCCTCTGCAATTACATCAGAACACTATACTCCAAAAATACTATAATAAGATACCTTTAAAAACCACCTCCTCAAAATTATCTGTATTTTGAGAAGCAAGCAGCAGTAGAATAATGCTACAGCTATTTACATAGATATTTATTGTCAAAGGCTATTGTTTAAAAGGGCATCTATTAATGAGTCAGGCAATATGAAGTTGATTTCTTTAAAACCCTTTATTCCTTCTAATTGATCTTGTTATAGGTTCATATTGCTTACATTACGATAGACACCAAAGCCATTGTACAAGACATGTAAACTACCAAGATGAATACTTTGAACAAAAGGAATGAGATACTATTATGCGGAATAAGATGATTTCAATACAACCTTGAAAGCACATAGTAGGTATTTTAGGTGAGTGCAAAAGTAAAATACATAAATATAACTCCAAGTCATCCCAGTGTTGTTTGCCTAATATATTGTACATTGTTCTTTCTGGGGAGCCAACAGTCCCAAATCATGCACAGGCATTCAAACTCTCAGGAAAACATAATGATATAAAGCACCTGACCCGCTTTCTGAACTCGCTTTAATGATATTGCTTGGTGGTAGGAAGCATATATTTTTAATCTTTAAGGTTTATGTGCTGGGAAGCAGGAGGTTATCAATTGTTTAACATTTTGATTTAGACACACCTCAGCCATTTTCGCTGGAGATTATTTTGAAATGAAAAGTATTAAGGTACAGGCTGCCAGAAGAACTCTATCATTGTTAGAGTAATATGTCACAGGAACCTTTTAGCATTAACGCTGCTGTAGACATAGTCAATCTTACCTCTGCATTTTCAGGAAGGGACTCATACAGTAAAAAAAGGAAGCTTTTTGAGGAGTAACTTTTAAAACTCAGGACAAAAAGACTTCAGTCTAACCTTGATGGAAATGTCAAGATTGAGTACAGACACATCACAGCCTTCATAGAAAAGAAGGGGGAAAGCAAAACAAAGTTTCTGCATCTCAGTTTGTAAAATCACTTGCAAACTGCTGTAAGTACAGTTTAAAGTAAACTGGAGGCTACATGGGAATACACTGTAGGATTTCACATCGAAGCAACAACTAGGATCATTTTTAATGTCGTATGTCTGCCTGTTCAGCCTGTGATTGTGTCTTCTGTTCATGATGGAAATGGGGGTGATGGTCCTGATGATGGGGCTGGGTCTGTTGGCAATGGGGATGAGGGTTTCCCTGGGCCTGAGTTAAGGTCAGATGACAAGCCCGAGCTGTCTCAGGGAGATTCACAAGGTCACATTCTTGATAGGCTTTTCACGGTCTTTCTCAGAGGAACTGTCTGAGGGTGATTTGTCAGGTGTAGAAGTTAATGAGAATGTAGATAGAAACCGAGACTTCTGTAAACAGAGGCAGAGTGCTCAAGCAGACATATCAGTTCATTTTCAAGAAAAGAGAGATAAGCAACCTTTATCTGGGTCCAACTGCTTTCCTTTCAGTTTTGGAATCCGAAAAAAGCTTTATATTGATTCGTAGGAAAGAGTTGCCTCAATTGGGTCAACGTTGAAATTTCAAGACGGTCTTGTTTTCAGGTGTTCTTCATTTCATGTACCAAGTTTTTGCCAAGATCCTGTTTTGTGTATTGGATGTTTTCATGCTGCCTTGATTTATGGATTTTTGTACCATATTTCATGGATTTTTTGCCTTGACGATCATGGATTATTCTCTGTTTTGGAACTTTACCATTTTTGCTAATTTTAGAGCTTTGCCTACACATATTCTTCAATAAACTGCTTGCTGATTTTACCAAGCTGGTGTGGTGCTTAAGGTCAGTGAGGTGTTCCTGCTCTTGTGTATGACATCTAACTTTTACATTAGAAGTGTCATACCTTCCTATTCCGCATGGATGTGTACACTCAAACATTTCTTTCTGCATGGGGATGAAATTTAGTTGTGAACATAGAAAACTAGAAGTGAACACCACACTTGTTGACATTCCTATAATTTCAAGAAATAAATATGTATTTTAATAAACAACTTTCTCTTATGAAAGCACTAAATTTTGTAAGACTAACATATTACTTGGGCCCTATCTACACTGCCATATAATCCAGTTTCTGAATCCAGCTCATCTGTTTTGAACTGGATTGTATGGCAGTGTACACTCATTATACAAGCCAGTTTAAAGCAAATAATCTGAATTCAGAAACTGTATTATATGGCGATGCAGATCCAGCCTGGGGTGGCTTTTTGTTTCTGGATCTCTTTTACAACAAGAATTTTTGTTTCTGGATCTCTTTTACAACAAGAATTCTTCTGTAATGAAGACAAGGCTAACAAATGAGCCACTGTTCCACTTCTGGTTTTGAGATATGAAAAATAACACATGTATATCTATTGTTTTGCTTGTGGCCCTGTGGAGAGAACTATAGTTTTCATTCAGTACTAGAGAAGTTGGCCCCTGCGATGGGGCAAGGCAGAGCAACGGGGAAGAGAAGGGAGGGGGGGAGAAGCATCTGAGAGAGTGCAGGGAGAGAGAGGAGGAGAAGTGTGTGTGTGTGTGTGTGTGTGTGTGTGTGTGTGTGTGAAGTTGGCCCCTGCGATGGGGGCAAGGCAGAGCAATGGGGAAGAGAAGGGAGGGGGGGAAAAGCATCTGAGAGAGTGCAGGGAGAGAGAGGAGGAGAAGTGTGTGTGTGTGTGAGAGAGAGAAGTTGGCCCCTGCGATGGGGCAAGGCAGAGCAACGGGGAAGAGAAGGGGGGGGAGAAGCCAGCAGGAAAGAGGAGGACTACACTTTCCAGAATGCATTGCCTAGCAGCAGCGTCACTTCCAGTTCCCCATAGAAATGCGGGGAAAAGAAGAAGCTGAATGAAGGCGGGAAGGAAATGAGGGGGAGAAGACAGGGAGAAGTGAGTACGTAGTACAATAATTAAGAATTTATTACGATCATAACGCAAATTGTTGGCCTCAAGGACCGTAAAAGAAAGTCTACTTCCTGGTTAGCTGCCGTGATGCGTATAAACTAGAAAGTCCCATTACATACGAATCACTTACGATTTCTTTTGATTTTCATAACTTTTTTCTTATGCCTACAATTTACCATTACCTGGGATTAAATCCCACCAAGTTTACTGTGACTTATTTTTGTGTAAATAAGGGGTGTCTTTTAGATGTCTTTTCCCCAGCATTTTCAGAGATGTCTAAAAGTGCTTATCTGTTTTTCAGGCATTGTACTAAAAGAGAACAGAGGCCAATTGGGAAAACCACCTTGGCAAGTGAGACAAGAGTCAAAGAAACAAGTGAGTGGGAGTTGGAAAATGTTTCTTTTTTGCCTAAATTGACAACATTTTTCAGAGTTGTAATAAGTGGACCCTCTGGGGAATAGAGAAACAAGTATCATGGAAGACTAATAGCATCAAGTTGGAATATATGAATTTATATATCCTAAATCAGTGCACTACATATAGAAAAGTTTTGCTATTTATCTCCAAAACTCACCTAAATTCCTGTGCCACAAGGTGATATGATTTGGTTGTTTCAACTTGACAGGTAATTTGAGCAGGAGCAGGTTTTAAAATCATGGGCAGTTTTGTAGACCCTTTTAATATATACATTTTGTGTGTAAGGTGGGTTGTTGCTGTTCTTGTGGTTGAAATTATTGTTGCTAGACTGTGAGTGAGGGTAAAGAAGCTGGGAAATGAACACGGTTAGCAGTATCCTTGGGAGCAAACACTTTCGTTTGATATATAATCCCTCAGAGTCTCTTTGTTTTGAAAAATAATAAAGTGGCTATATATTGTAAGAAATATGCTGCCATAGGTAAGTGGATAGGAATCTCAGTTGTTAATGTAAGATACAGACAGCCATAGTTGTCCCAGCCTCCTGAAAATATGAATACTATAAAGAGGAGATGCTTGACTGAAAGAGGAGAAACTAGACATTATTTTAGATCAGAAAGAAGATGAAAGAACAATCTATGAAACACAAGAAAATCTCTTGCTATCCCTCCTTTTACACTTCCCTGCACATCACATGAACTTTCAGGATAAACCACGTTCCACTCTGTTACTTCCAAGATTTCCCCCATTGGCTAAAGCATGTTTCAATTACACAAAATATTAGTCATTTGTAATTAAAATACTTGCATTGTTTATGTCTCCATAATTCTAACAAATACCTTGGGAAACGTGAATGCATACTTATTTTGAGGGTGCCATATAACCAGATTTAATCTTCAATTAGATTGTATGCAAAACTACAAAACTAGCTTAGAAACGTAACTAATATATCTACCCAAAAATAGACTTGTATTAGTAAGTGTTTTGATTTCAATGGGGTTCACTTGCAGACAAGTAGGCATAAAATAGAATCTAAATATCTAACAGATATTCGCAATGTTTTTCCCCTTAATCATGCCCATTAATTGAATTTACTTATGCTATGTTTCCAAGGCTAATGAGTAGTACCCCTAGGTGTTAAAAGATTTTCATGCTGTTTTGTTTTGTAATAGGGCTGTAACCATTTCTTGAGAATCTATACTTTGGACATGGCCATTTAAACTATGCAATCTAGGTGTTGATTACATAGGTTGGAGGAAAAAAGAAGGTGAAAAGAACTGAAACTCAGCTAGAGCATATGGATAACTCATCTTTCTGTGTACTTGCAAGCATCTTGCTTCCTTCTGTGACATACAGAAAACAAATCTATTAGCACTTTTATAGCCTAGACATTGCAACAGAAAACAGGGCAAGACATATCAATTTGACAATGAGTTAATAGCTCACAAAGCACAAAATACCACATTCATTCACTGGAAGATTAGAATAATATTGGTTGAATGAGAGAAATTGACTAAACAGCACCAGTCAAAAGAGCATTCTTCATTTCTATTGGATTTACATTATTGCTCATTAAAAGGGACAAGGGGTCACCTAGCTGTGCCTGTGGATTGGAAGCTGTTATTTAGTGAAGATAAGCAAGCAGGTATTTTTAAAAAATAACATAAAGTTCAACTTTTGTGTTTAAGCAAAAACATAGTAATGTACAGTAAATTATAAGTCTCATGAACTAAAGGTGGATGCCATAAACCACCAATTCAATAAAATGTATAATTGTATTTGCTAATTAAAAATGGATAAGAATCTTGTTTGGTTTGCTTTATATTTATGTATTCAGTTCAATTTTCAAAGCAATATTTAATAACATCTTGGAATAGATGGCAGTTTACAAATTGGTTTGGACAAGGAATTGTGCCAAACAAAGATGCAGGTCATCAAAAAGTGAAAAGCATACTTCAAAACATGGATTTCCCTCCTTAGCAGGTGATGATAGGTAACCTTTTCCCATTACTGCAGTAAGCTGAAAATGCACTAGGGATATAAAAACTCTGCTCTAATCATCCCCTTGGGAATTACTTTCCTAATAGAAGCTGAGACAAAGCCAATATAATGTAGTGGTTTGAGTGTTGAACTAGGATCAGAGGGTTCAAATCTCTTCTCAACCATGGAATTGGAAACTATTTCATGACCTATGGCAAGCCTCACTTTCCCCGGGTCAATCCAGACAACCATCTTCAGGAGCCCAGAAAACCGAGAGGGCACCCACCCCGCCTACCAAAACCCCAAAAGAAGCTCTTAAAAGAAAGAAAAAACTTACCCAACCACCATTAAGGTACTGCTGGAGTCCTCCTGGTGTGCGGAAATGATGCACTAGGAGACAAGAGGTGAGGAGCAATTTTCCTCCTTGCCCCCCTTCTCCCATCTCCTGACATGATATTTCTATGAAACTCCAATAGTACCATAATGGTGGCCAGCTTAGTTTTCTTTCTTCCAAGGGCTTCTTTTGGGGGTTTCAGGGTGGCCCCATTACATTCCAGCTGGACAACCCAAGGGTGGGTGGGAACGGAAATGTGCACCGAAGTGAGTTTTATAAACCCGTTTTGGCTCACGTTTCTGTCATGTCTGGAATCACCTGAAGACAACTGCAAATCTCATCTAAATTAATCTCTTCAAGAAAATCCCATGATTGGGCTGCAATGACTCAGATTTGACTTGAAAGGTCACATGATAATAAAAAGTGTCTGACCCACAGTGAAGTAGATCTAAGTCAGATATACCTAGATAAGTAATGGAAGCCCAGAAAAAATTCCTTTTAAAATATTTGTGCTTTTAGGTGGTTTGAAAACTGAACAATCAGCATAAAGCATAAAAATAGCTGATTTGTGGATGCAAACTCTTTTTTTGAGATGGCTGTTTTATGTTGACCCAAAATAAGGATATACCTAGATAAGTAATGGAAGCCCAGCTTTTAAAAATTTGTGCTTTTAGGTGGTTTGAAAACTGAACAATGAGAAAAAGCAGCATAAAGCATAAAATTATTAGCTGATTTGTGGATGCAAACTCTTTTTTTGAGATGGCTGTTTTATGTTAGCAAAATGGATACTAGTATGCAAATGATATTTACCAGTTTTTTTACAGATATGGGACTGAAACCTATTAGTGTCTTACTCATGGACATGTATGGGTTATGCACCTACATGTCTCCTTTTGGATGAGACATTGTGGTCTATACTCTTGCTCTTTATGCTCTGTCCTAACCTCTCCTCCAGAGCCCTAGAATGGTTGCTAGAGATGATTCAGAAGAGATAGAATTGGGTGGTCTTCATTCTAAGGAGAAAGGAAGTTAGTGTGCTCTAATTTCTGTCCCCAAAACCCTGAGTGTGTTACATCTTCTGCCTCTGAATGGTCTCCTTGTCCCTTCCCTCCACCTTTGATAGGAACATTCACGTAAGTTTTCCCAGGTTTGGAAATATAAAAGGCAAATGAGAAGGATACAGGTCTGTGTCAGTGGAGCATCATCCTATGCCTACTTGATGTACTATCTTTGACAATATTTCCTACTCATCTAATAGAGTTGGATGGGTTCGTTCAGAAGATCCTGAAAGTCGTAAAAAACTTCTGACTTTTAAAGCAGTTTTGAACCATGCAGGAAAGGTGGGGGGGGGGAGAGAGGAAGTCTGAATTTGAACCACTAACCTTCCCCCCCCCCTCCTGGAAATATTCTCTAATGTTCGGATATCTCCCAAGGTTATTTTAATTTTCAGAACCATTAAGCAACTTTGGTAAAGCCTAAAAAGAATCCCCTGAAATTTCCCTAGTGCCAGTATTGTTTTTCCCTACTGCATATGCACGTCCACAAATTGATTCGGAAGTTTTGGAAAGTTTTGAAAAAAAATTGAAAAATTTGGAAGTTTTTTTAGAATCGAACCACCAGTGCCCCCTACATCCGCAACACGTTTTGAACCAAATTTATTTGGATCAACTAAGCCTAGTGGCTGCCCATAGCCTATGGATATGTGTTCTGAGCAAGCATGATAACAAAGGCTTTGTAATAACACTTATAGTAATGACCACTTCTTTGTCAAATAATAAAAGTCAATAGGAATGCCAGTGCCAGTGCTGTTTTTTCTTTTCCTACTGTGCATGCGTGTCTGCCATTAACGAAGTAATTTGGACATTTTGGAAGTTTCTGAAAGTTTTGAATTTTGTTTGAAAAAATCAGAAGTGACTTTAGAATCGAACCACCCATGACCCTTACATACAAAACGAGTTTTGGATCAACCAAGCCTATTATCTACCATTTTCTTTATAGGCCAATTGTGTTTTACAAATCTTATCTTCAATATTCTACACTAAAACTTTCAATGTTAGTATCCATGTTACACTGTCAAATGCATTAGGGTGTAACTAATTAGGCTACTTGATTCTGTTACAATGCATATACTCATAAAGCTTTCAAACAAGCTAATTATAGTGGGTGACAGATGTATTAAACTTTTGAAATAAACACATTGGACATTCGTATAGCCTTTTAATTCCTATGCAGTCATTTCAGTCCATGGAACAAGACTATCTTTCTTGTTTTTAAACTGTTTGCCAGCTAAATTTAGTTTCTCTTATTCTGCAATATGTGGACATAGCTGTCAGGGACTGAACAAGTGAAAATGTATCATTCAGTCTACTGTCTCAGGAAATTGGGTTGAGTTGCTATCAAAGTCTGAAAAATACATTTTTGGGCTGGTAATGGGGCTAATTAGCAATTAGGGAGAAAGCATTAGTAGATACAGTCTCAATCAGAATATGCTCATTCTGCTTCACTAATGAAAATGGCTATATTTCTCTCTCTGAGATGTCCCTTCTCTGTCCTATTGCCCATCCATCATCTCATTCAACACCCTGTTCTTATGAATTAGATTTAACTGTTTTGGAATAAGTTGTGTTTTTTACTGAACAACTCCTCACCATTCAACATTCAAATAGTACAAAATTCAAATGGTTTTGGTTAACCAAAATAAGTTGTTATTCCATGTAGGAACTAGATTAGAAGTAGCAGAAAAATGCCTGTCTTCTGGGCCACCATTAAAGGGGGCGGAATTATCCCATCATAATTCTAGAGTAGTGCAAATTGATTCTTTAAACTAGGAAAAAGTAAAGAGTCATATTCCTTTCGGGGGGAAACTAAAATCATGGTTTTGGAACCAGATCTTTGGCTAACAGGTATAACGGCACTTTGGACACTGAACTGGACCATATGAATGTTATAATAATGGAAATGGATATATGATTGTATAATTAATGTTATTGTTTTAATCATTTTTGTATTTATGATTCTATATTGTTATTGTTGTTACATTGCGATATTTGCGGAATCGAATTGCTGCCAGTGTTGAGTCCCGTCCCATCCCATCCTCCCTACCCTGGGGTTGAGAAGGGTAGAGCAGAAATGTTGTAAATAAATAAATAAATAAATAAATAAAAATGAATAAATATTTGGGTATGCTAATCCTATAACATGATATACATACAAAACCAAAGTAAATGAACCCCATATTCATTGTGGTTACAGGGTTAAAACAAGTACAATGAATTATGAGGAGGAGCGAGAAGGGACATGATCTCTTTAAACCACTACAAGAATTATTCCAACAACACCTGAATCTTCAGACTTCACTGGTATAACATTGTTTTAAAAGTTATTAAAAATGAAAAAATGCGGTTCTGCACACTCTACAGTACAAGAAACTTCCCATTAGATTTCTAATGGCTTCCCAATATCACTTCCAACACCAACAAAAGACAACAGCTCCCTTGAGCAAGGAGTTTTTCCAGAGGGGTTAAAAGAGGCCATGGTGAGCCCGCAGGTGAAAAAGCCAGAATTAGATTGCTCGACTCCCTACAGTTACCGGCCAATCTAAAATTTATCGTTTCTGAGCAAGGTGATTGTGAGGGCGGCAGCGGGACAGTTGCAGCAGTTCTTGGCCAACTCAGCCAGATTAGATCTTCCAGTCCAGCTTCCGTGTTGGGCGCGGGACGGAGATAGTACTGCTCTCCATCACAGACCAGATGTGCTGCCAATTGGACCAGGGTGGATCTGTGCTGCTCGTGTTATTGGATCTCATGGCAGCCTTTGACACGGTAGACCACACATTGTTGATGCATCGTTTAGCTCTGACTGGGGTGAGGAGGACTGCCCTTAAATGGTTGCCTCCTTTCTCCAGGATCGGGGACAACGGGTGGAGAGGGGCGGAGTGGTCTCCGAGAGGCTCCCCCTTACTTGTGGGGTGCCTCAGGGGGCCATTCTTCCCCCTCTAATATTTAACATCTACATGCGTCCACTGGCCCAATTGGTGCGCAGCTTTGGTCTGGAGTGTCATCAGTACGCTGATGACACCTAGCTTTTGCTGAGGATGGAGGGCAGACCGGACTCTGTACCTGATAATTTCCATCTGTGCCTGGAGGCTGTGACTGGCTGACTACGGGCTAGTTGGCTGAAGGTGAGCCCATTGAAGACGGAAATACTTTGAATGGGCTGCCTGGTGGGAGGAGGGTGCCAGCCGCCTACCCTGGATGGTGAAGGATTATGCCCGTCGCCCTTGGTAAAGAGTCTGGAGGTCCAGTTGGACCCACTGCTGACTATCGAGGCCCAGGTGACTCCCAAGGCGACTTGGCCACAGTATTCCAGGCGATGGTCTTCTCGAGACTGGACTACTGTAACGCCCTCTACATTGGCCTTCCTCTGTCCGTGATCCAGAAACTTAAACTGGTTCAGAATGCTGCAGCTTGCTTGCTCACCGGGGCTCTGGTTAGATGCCATATAACTCCTACCTTGAAGCAGCTGCACTGGCTTCCAGTGAAGTACTGGATCACATTCAAAGTGCTGGATTTAACCTTTAAGGCCTTCTATGGTCTGGGGCCCATGTACTTGAGGGACCGTCTCTCTCCGTATGTTCCCCAGAGATCACTACAATCTAAAGATCAAAACCTACTAGCAGACATGTAGGCCCCGAAATTCTCAGGGTGGTCCGTGAGAAGGCCTTACTGGTACATTATTTAAACTGTTATATTTATTCATATCATGATCTGATCACATTCTCATTATATCCCACATTCATGGGGTTATTGGGATAACAATACAAAAGGTTTGCTAGGGTAGACCCTCTTCCACCCAGTCTCAGACCCCCGAACCAAACTCAGCCCCGAATCAAAATCCTGGCTATGGCCCTGCCTACTAGAGGTTCTCCCCATCTGAACCTATCACCTGTCTTAGACTTGACAGAGAGCTTTTTCTGTAGCAGCCCCTACACTTTGGAATGCTCTGCCAGACAATGTTTGGGCTCTTAGGGAGCTTTTGCCCTTCCAAAGAGCCTGTATAACAAACCTATTTCGGCAGGTCTTCAACCCTTAGTGCTCTATGTAATCCATGCCGCAGTGGTATGGCTTGTTCAATTGCAACTGGGGGCGATTGTTTTACTGTTTTTATTGTTTTACTACTGTTTTACTTGTTGTTCTTATTGATTTTATTGTATTTGCTGCCATGTTGTGAACCGCCCCGAGCTTCCGGGAAGGAGCGGTATATAAGCATGAATAATAAATAAATAAACACTGGGATGCAAAAAAAAAAGGCTACCACACATCCTGTCAGTTAGTGTCTTAAATAAACTGAAAACTGGCAGTAATAAGAACTACAGTCACTCTTGCTTTTTAAAGAAGGTAACTTGCTTGAAACTCAGGTTATGAATGGTCTACTCTATACATATACATTCTCCACTCACCCCATACTTGGTGTAGTCCATGTGTTCCGGGGTACAATTACAAATTGTGCTGTATAGTAGACAAAACCATGATGCTTTGCAACAACTCTCAGATTAATTGCTTTCTAATTGTTCTTCAATCAAATATATTTAAAACATCATATTATGCTTGCTTGAGAAATTTACTGTTAAGACCAATTCTAATTATTGTATGGTTTGGAAATACCTTGTTTTTCTAATAAGGTACTCACTTTATGAGTAGCTTTTCTGATTAACATGTTGGAATTAATATTTGTGTTTGTAACAACCATGGCCACGGTTTGTTACTTTGTGTGATTTCAAGTCATTTTTGTGTTATGGCAACTCTACCATGGGGTTTTCTTTGCAGAATTAGTAACCCTGTTTTGGTTGCTCAGGGATTAGAATACTAAACCTCCAAAAGACCAAAATAGCATAAGAAAATGGAATCTCAGTAATAAAGATACTGGAAAGTCTGTTTCTCACCCCAAGCATTATCCTTTCATAAATAGATGGCTTCTCTCCACATGAGGGGAATTAAAAACAAGTATTATACTATAGAGGGGTTTATGATATGGCTAACACCATTAGATTGGTATTGACTTGCTCTGCTATACTTTTGCTTTTCTCTGTGTTTTTTTTATTAAAAAAACACTACAATGAAAGTTTTGAAAGCAAGGGATTTTTTTAACTGAAAAGCTTCTCATGTGGGGAATTAAAGACAAGTATTATTATTCTCACATTTTACTCTGTATTGTAGCTTATTCTGTGGCTAACATCATAAGATCAGAACCGACCCACTCTGCTAGATTTCACATTTTATACTGCAATGCAGTCCCTAAAAGCACCAGTTTTTTCCCTTCCTTTTTAAAATATAATGCTCTGAAAGCAAATTGAAAAGACACAGGTTTAGCACAACTTCATCGATTTTTAAGGAGTAAATATGTGCATTCTATTGGAGTGATCTTCCAAATACAAATCACACACACATTAGAGATATAAGGACTCCCTGAAACAACATCTCAGGCTCGGCCAGATTGATCACCAACAATGGCCCACCCTGGCCTCACATTGGGAGGAAAGGAGACGCACTATCCACAATGCTGCAGCCTCTTTCGAGAAGTCATGCTGAACAAGCCTTGAAGAGAAATGACAACACAGAAAGTATCGCAACTTGGAAACAACATCACCCAAGGAGAGTTTCCGCTGTGCTTTCTGCAACTGGACTTGCCTATCTCGGATTGGCCTTTTTAGTCATCAACGCGCTTGTAGAAAGCGTGGGATGAGTTCTTCCTGAACTCATCCTGTTCAGACGGGCCTGCAAAACCCACCTGTTTAAGCAGGCCTTCGGCGGGTAGGTTCGGCTCATGCCCCGCCATCTGCTCGCTCGTTCTGGGTCGTTGCTTGAATTCTTATTCTTGAATTGCCTCATTGTTTTATTGTGTTATTTCTGTTTTTAATTGTTTTTATTGCCTTGTGTTTTATTGTGTCCTCGGCTCCTGTAAGCCGCCGCGAGCCTCAGGGAGTCGGTGGCATAGAAGCCCGAATAATAAATAAAAATAAATAATAAATCTTCATTTGCGAATAAAAGCCAAGAAAAAAACCTTACTAATCATGGTAATCATAATCATCGTCATCATAGGCTATCACTCGTAGCCGATTATGATCGTCTTCCAAGTATGTGTCTGTAAATGACTATAAAGACCCACTCTGGATCGGTATGGTCTTTTGCATTGAGGACATACATTTCCAGATGGAAAGCAATCCCAATAACCTTCCTCTTGACACATTTGTGAAGAGATGACTACCTAGGTAGTGGAAATGGTCAACAGATGGTCGACATTGCTGAGGGATTGGTTGGTGCTTGCTGATAGAGCACTTATGTATATATGGATATCAATTTTACTTATGTAAAATGCATGCAAAAATTTATTTCAGAACTCCTTCAATTACCATCTTATGGCGCTAACAGATACTTTCCTTCCTTTTCCTCTTTCTCTTCCTACCTTCTCATTTCATGCATTTGCTTGCAATACATAATTATTGTTGGTTAAAAATTGAAATAAAAAAGAAATTTGCATTTATAGGATTATTGGGGGCAGAGAGATCAGAAATTGCAGGATTTATATATTCAGTGCTTTTAAATACATTGCATCAAGGATGTAGGATTCAAAATAGTTTTTGGATTTCTATAAGAGATTTGTTATAAAGTTTGCAGGTGTATTCTGGGTAAATACTTACAGCCACGTCCATTATTTTCCATGTTTGGCCTCAGGCTGGCTCCATATTTTGGGATCCAGCTGAATGAGAACTCATCTAAATGTAAATCCTTGTCAAGAAAAAGCAACTGGCTGCATTTCATATTCCATCCTTGGTGCAATTATATCTTGTCCTGTTGGTATGTGACACCTTGCATTAAGAAGGCACAGGAGGAGTTATGTCACTGAATGGATATTGCAAACCGATAATCAAGATGGTTGGCAATAATACCATTCAGAGGTTTCAAAGGCACCATCACAAAGACAAATAAGTATCCTATTTAAAAAGTAGTAAAAAGTCAATTTTAATATCCACTTGTCAAAAAAGTAAAACTAGGGAATGTAATGATATTGTACATTTGTGTGAGATTGTTCATTTGTTTTATGTTGTTACTAGCAGTTTCATTTTCCTATTCATAGCAGAACTCAAGTCATAATCTGGAAAGTTCCTCATTTATTTCCACCACTTAACACCCAAACCCATTATAAACTTTGATTAGGCTCAAACCAATCATAAAGAACTGCTGAAACAATAGCATCCGGAATTACATTGACTAAATATCAAACACTTGATGTAATTTCATGGTTAATTCCAAGAGCATTATGAACCATAAATAGTTGCGGGGAAACTGGCTTATGTACGTTCTTTGGGTGAATGGTTTCATTCCGACTAGTTCATAATCATTTATGAATATTCATCACTCCTGTTTGTAACATGATAGGGTATATGCAGAAACCTCATAAGCAAAGAAGGCAAGGAATAACCTTCAAGTCATCCCACTAGAGTAGGAATAGCAAAATAGGTGGAGAAATGAGAAAATGAGACGATATAGATAATGTAACCAGGGAGAAAAGAATGGCAGAAACAGGGTATATGTGTGTGTGTGTGGGGGGGGGGGAATCTATTTGTGACTATTTGTTGCATTTCCACCCATAACCATTATGTGGCTACTGACTGATTTTCTGAAGGAAAGTGTCAGAAATAGGTTTACTCACCCTTTTTTGAGAACCTTTGTTACGCTCTTATGTTAAAATAAGAACCTCATCACAAAGAAGTTTTCTTCCATTTCTACACACTTCAAAGACAGAATTCCATAGATTCCATCAAATGACACATGATCTGTTCCTTGAATAGTCTGTGGGATTCTTTCTCCACATTATGCAGAAATAGGTGGATTTGAAATATGGGCAGGAATTTGCTCCACTCCTCTCGCTGAGTGTAAAAACTCTTAAAAACGGGTATTTTTCCTTGGGATGGGGTGAATTTGTCCATTTACACTCCATTTTTTTGACATTTCAGTGTGGGCATTCATGTGGGAGTCTGCTAATGAGCCTCAATGCTCCTTCTGTTGCCATTAGTGATTTAAAGATGGCGTGGTTCCCATTGAAATACATGTTTTAAAAGCAAGTTGGGCTCTTTGAAAGTAAGGGTTCAGAGAAGGTGGGTCTGATCCCATTGAGAGAAGTGTGTTGGTCTCCTTGAAATGGGACAAAACATTGTCTTCCCATGTGATGGGAAATGAAGAATATGGTTGAACTAGAAATGTGAGTATGGGATCCTTTGTGACAGGGTGAGTAAATTCTCCATGTCTGTTAAAGATGGAACACCATGGAATGCCATGCAAAGAAGATAATTCCGCCCACTTTCTTCCCCTTGTGGGAAGAGGTCCATTATTATATGAGTGAAATATTAGGAACTTGAATGAGGGCACCTACTTTTTAAATCAAAATAAGTACAGCAATTAAGAAAATACTTTTTTTTACTGAAGTGTGGGTTATAAACACTTTAATTTTTTTCATGTCATGAGCGACTTGAGAAACTGCAAGTCACTTCTAGTGTGAGAGACTTGCCTGTCTGCAAGGACATTGCCCAGGGGATGCCCAGATGTGTTGATGTTTTACCATCCTTGTGGGTGGCTTCTCTCATGTCCCTGTATGGGGGGCTGGAGCTGATAGAGGAAGCTCATCTGCACTCTCCCTGGATTCGAACCTGTGACCTGTCAGTCTTCAGTCCTGCTGACACAAGGGTTTAATCTGAATTCATAGATTCATCTCTCTATATTAAAGGATTATTACACAACCCAACCAAAAACAATGGTGCCTTGGTTTTTAGGCCTGTTCCTGAGGTTATTTGGGCTGCTGATTCAGCAAGTTTCGTTGGGCAGACCTCATCAGCTCTAGTTTCTTTGATATGGCTATCATGGTTTCCTATGGGTGAGTGGATGGTGATTGGTAGAAGGCATATGTTATATATCTCTTAAACTAGAGCTGATAGAGGGAAAACAGGTGCCAGTTTGTGGCACCTGCAGGTCAAATATATGCAAAAGCAGGGCTAACCTTTGAAGCACCAAAATGTGTGTCGGCCAGTGTTATCTAAGAATTCTTTTTCAATTGTGTTACACCACTTCACTTCATGAAGTTGAGGAACTCTAAAAAAAACAACAGGTGTAGACTCACATTTTCAAATTCTACCTAAGCCAGTTAAAATCCATTCTCCCTGGTTGAAAGATCACATGTTAGCGGAGTAAGAAAACATTGTTAATCTGCTTTCTGATTTGACATTCATAAGACTTTGCTTTATACAGATTATATTTACCATGTGTGTCAAGAGTCTAACCACATCATATTTCCATAGAGGCTATGGTGGAGCATATGACAACAGATTGGATGAGATTGGGCATGTTCAGGGTGGTATGGTCATATGTGACAACAGATCAGTAGAAACTACAACAGATCAAATGGAGAATGTGTGATGCTGGCATTCTGAATTCTAGTATTTTCTATCATGTGCTCCTTTTTATATATGTAGTATGGGAGGGAAAATATGTCTAACAAAAATGCTTCATCTACATGTTAAAGGATTATAGCCTCAGGGGGACTAAATGTCCCCATGTTATTCAGCAAAGCTCTTTTGGAAATATGACTACAAAGCCTTCACTAGTGGCCACAGGATGTTGGACAGCAGCCAGAGATTTCTGTGTACTTCAATAATTATGTCCTTACCCCTATATTTAAAACAAAAACAGGAATATTATTGTGCCACAGTTACAGTTAAGAAGCTAGAAAAACATTACCCATCATTCATAAATCCAGTCCCTAGTGAGCTATCAGTGTATTATTTTTCTCTAAATTGTTCTGTTAGCATTTGATACTCAGGGTGTTTTTCTTTGTCCAAAGTTTTGAAATCTCATTCAATATTAGAAGCAGTTTCTACAGGATTCCTTTACATATGTTTCTCTCTTATTGATATAGTCTCTGAAAATCCCATTTTAAATCCACTAGATGGATGGAATAACATAGTGATTGATAAAATGTGTCTTCATCTGCATATGTAAAATAATCAAACAAAAGTGTTTCTTGCATTTCATACTAAGCAGCTAAATCACAATGAAGTGTAGCTATAAATGTTAGATATCACATGATATACTCAATATAACATGTGATGTCCTTTGAAAGGTGTCACATTAGGAATTGAGAGACACAAATTAAATGCTTACTTGATGAATTAGTAATTGACAAACAAAAGGGTAGAAAAATGCATACTGTATATATTTGCTTGATCTCCCTATAGAAAGGGTGGGATGAAAATTTAATAAAAACAAGCATATGTGCTGCTATGCACTGTTTTAAAATTTGTAAGTATGTACATTTGTGCATTGATCAACAGTTGGAGACACCTAAAAGATAAACGGGAAGATTTGTAAATTAGATGAAGTAATCCAAACATAAACTTCAAGATTTGAGGAAAAGGATGTGACTGTTATCCTTGACCTTTCCAAACCACACCTGAAACAAAACAAAAACAAATTGTCTATACATGACGTATAGTCCCCAGGAGAAACAAAGACTGTTACAAAGTTACTATTGATTCAGAAAGGGAAAGTGATGTAGACTACACAGCTACCCTTAACTGTTATATTGCAAGAAGTTTTTGACAGATTTCTTATAATCAGAACAATGTCATTCATGAGTAGTTGGATATATGAATGAAGAGGAAAAATCTGACTGAATTGTGACTAGGGAATCCTGCCATAAGGAACAAACTGGAAGGTCTAGGACTTTGAAAATCTGTCAGTTTCCTTGTCATTGTATTCCTCAGAACTGCACAGTTATTATTGCTCTATCCCAGTTCCATAGAAGTTGCACATTTCCTGCATGTAATACATATCTATTTTCACTTCTACTTTTCCTAATTGTTAAGTATAATGACTAAACTATCTCTTTGTTATTTGTTTGTTTATTTATTTATTTCCGGCATTTTACCCCGCTCTTCTCAACCCCCGAGGGGGGACTCAGAGCGGCTTCCAAAAAGGCACAATTTGATGCCAACACAGTAAAACACAGTAAAACACAGTATAAAACCCCCAAAACATTACACATTAAAATACAATTACATCAACATATCATACACATTCATATAAGTTAAAAAAACACACAACAACAAACAAACAAACAAACAAAAACCACAGTGTTCCATCCATAAAAAGCATTGAGCCCTATTCATCAACTTTCCATTAAAATCCAGTCTAAAATGCTGCCTTGTGCTAGTGTGCAAATGCCTGGTCCCATAGCCAGGCTTTTACTTTTTTCCTGAATGTCAGGAGGGATGGAATTGATCGTATCTCGCTAGGAAGTGCATTCCACAGATGGGAGCCACCACCGAGAAGGTCGTCCCCCTCGTCCCCACCAGCCACATTTGAGAAGTTGGCGGGAGCAAGAGCAGGATGATCTTAAATTACGAGGTGGGACGTAGCAGCAGATGCGTTCAGACAAGTAAGCTGGGCCAGAACCGTATAGAGCTTTAAAGGTCAAGACCAGCACTTTGAATTGAGCTCGGAAGTGGACAGGCAGCCAGTGGAGCTGACACAACAGGGGGGTGGTATGCTCCCTGTATGTTGCTCCAGTTAGTAATCTGGCTGCCGCCCATTGGACTAGTTGTAATTTCCAAACTGTCTTCAAAGGCAGCCCCACGTAGAGTGCGTTGCAGTAATCTATTCGGGATGTGACCAGAGCGTGGATGACCATAGCCAGATTATTGTTCTTGAATAATATTTATTTATTTATTTATTATTCCATCTTGTATTCCGCTCCTCCCTGCAGGCTCGGGGCGGATAACAGCATATAAAATAGGCTGGCATGTGACATCCATGCAGCCATACAATAAAACACAAGCATAAAACGCGACATAAGTACACTTTTGTACTTATGAACTTTTTGTTCCAAATGTATATATCATTTGATGAACATGTCAGACAAAGAGTCATATTACGAATGTTGAAATTTCAAGGCAAGGTGTTCTTCAATCACTGTCATTCTCAGAAGATAGAAAATGGATAGTATCATAGGGAAATACAACCCCAATGTATTTATTTCCATTTCTAGGCAGGGGTATTTTATGACTTAAATCAAATTGTTAGTCATAGTTTGACCCATTGAATCAAGGGCACATGGTATGTCAATATGTTAAGTTCTATTGATTCAATGGTTTATTCTAACTAACAACCAGAGTTCTTCTAAGTCTTCTATAGCTAAGCAAAGAAAAAAAATCTCAGATCCAAAAACAAGCTGTTTCTTTCTTTTTTTAAAAAAAAAACTATTTGCAGAAATGTTGTATGCCCACAAAGTGCTTTTTATCTCTCTTAAACCCAGGATGATCACTGCAAAATGGGGCAGGGGCCATTTCTTCTTCTCACATGGCCCTTGTTGAACTGTATACAGTGATATAATTCAGTCAGTTTGTACTGGGTCAAAATTTTTGTTGGTTTTATCAAACTGCTTGTTGAACAGATTTTGCTGTAGATTTTGAGGAGACATGATTTTGTGGAGTCTTGCTGTGGATTTTGAAGAAGCACTAATAGTGGGTGAACGGGATAAATGTCCCAAGACAAAGACAGTCCTTTGTCTGGACTGCCTTCCATCTGGAAATGTATCTCCTCACTATGAAAGACCATGTGTATCCAGAATAAGTTTCTATAGTCACTTACAGATACACTGACAAGACTCTACCCCTGGAAGACAATCATGCTCACCCACGAGTGATAATCTATGATGATGATGTAGGGATGGAAAACAAACAACAAAGCACAGTTAAATTACTGTAAATCTATTAAATATTTAGCACAGTACTGTGTGTGGTCCACTGAAGGTGATTAGGCATTCCGGCAACATGGTTAGGTCCAGCAAAGTTGATGGTGGAGGATCATCACTTCAAAGGAGGGATTGTCTATAATGATTCATCTGTAATTATTGACAAGGTAATTGGGCTGCAAGATTCCATTATGTCCAGCCTTGCCTCTACTAAATTGGGAGCTGTGCACACACATACACACCTTTCTTTTTCTTGCTGGAGACACAGGAGTGAGTCAACAAGTGGGCGTGCACGCAGAGCTACCCTATGATGTGAGGGCGCCCGGAAGGCACAAATCTATACCCTAACACATCTCCCACAATCATCCTGTCTAAATGTGAGTAGCAGAACCAGACTTACCAATGAAATCACAGCAGAGGTCTAATGGTCAGCCAGGTCCTCTTTTTGTTCTTTTATTCTGGTAAATTTCAGTACAAAGCTGGATGGAAGCTAGAACCATGGAATGCTCAGGCTGAATATTTATTCTGGATGTTCTTTTTTGCCTTTTTTAATAAGTGGGTCAATATTTATTCATCTCTAGTCTTCTAGCATCTCACCTATTCTCTGGGATTTCTATAAAATAATGACAAGTGATTCAGTGAGTGCATCAGCAGTTTTATTCAATACTTTGGGATATAGTTCTTTTGTCCCTACAGATTTGAACTTCTTTAGATTCCTTTGTGTGTGTGTGGGGGGGGTGTCCTTAAACAAGATAGGAATTGAGCAGTTCTACCCATTCAATGTGAACTGATAGCATTTTTACCAGTCTTGTTTACCATAAATCACACCATTTCCCCTGGTCTTTTGTCTGCTTCAGGTATATCTGGGGGAAAAACCCAACAACAATCTTGTTGCTTCTGATTCAGTCTCAGATTTTTATCATCTTTAACTTTTTAAAATACTATTTTATTACACATTTGTATTTTGTCTTAGTGATCAATCCTTCCATTCTTTATATATGCTCTTCCTTCTTTTCACTTCTTCCTTAATGTTGGTGTGCTGTCACATTGCTTTTTTCAGATGCTTCTCATTTTTCTTGTTCCATGGAATTATTTCTGGTTGTAATTTTTCAATTCCTTTTCAAAAACTCCCAAGCCTGCTGAATTTCTTTTTTCCTTTATCATCTCTAGCGATGTGAATCCTTTCAACATTCACACAGCTTAATATAATCAACTTTTCTGAAAACGAAGGTTTGTTTTTTACTGTACTTTTGTTTGGTCTGCCACACAATCAGTCATGGGTTGCAGCATTACACAGTCACTTTCCCTAAAGAGCCAACTGCACTGATTCCAATAATCAACTCCTTCTCGTTGGTTAGGATCAAATCCAATTCACCTTGTTCCTTACACAACTTTTTTTAAAAAAGGGAATTATTTATAAGGCATATCAAGAATGTGTTAGAGCATCTCCCAACAGATATCAAGATAATTGCACCTCTCTCTCTCTTCCCCTTCCCCCCGCAAATAACTACCAGCACTTGCATTTTGGAGATTTTTTAAATTTGTTTTTGAAAAGCTGCCTTCTCCACCTCATCTTAGTTTCATGGTCTGTAGTAACCTACGGATGTTAGAGCTGGATCATAGGGAAGGTTGAGTGAAGGAAGATAGATGTTTTTGAACTGTGGTGTTGGAGGAAAGTTCTGAAAGTGCCTTGGACCTCGAGAAGACCCAACCAGTCCATACTTCAGGAAATAAAGCTTGACTGCTCATTGGAAGGAAGGATATTAGAAGCAAAGATCCCACATCATGAGAAGACAGAAAAGCTTAGAGAAGACAATGATGCTGGGGGGAAAGGAAGAGGGGCCGACCAAGGGCAAGATGGATGGACGTGACTGGCTTGACTCTGAAGGAGCTGGGGGTGGTAACAGCTGACAGGGCGCTCTGGCATGGGCTGGTCCATGAGGTCACGAAAAATCAGAAGTGACTGAACGAATAAACAACAAGCAAACTCCTACCACAATTTTGCTTCTCATATATTTTTACCCAAATGGTCTCTACTGGTCCGTTTTGATCACTCATATGGATTTCTGCACAAGTTAATTTGACTTTGATTTATAAAACTACTCTCCAACTTTCTTCTTCGCCTATTTTTCTCTCATCTTTAAGTACTGCCTGGGATTTGGGCATTGGATAACATTCTGCCTATAAAAAGCAGAGTGGACTGCAGCTATCTAGCTGAGAACAACTTCAGTTTTCCTCTTTGAAAGCTCAGTTGGATTTATGACCCCACAGACTGCCTAACAGCCCTCTACAGATATTTCCTGGAAATCTGACTCTAATTTATAGTCTTTTGGACAGTGGGCTGTTTGACGCCTGATATCTCTTGTTTCTGACATTGGTTATCAACTCCTGACTTATAATCATGGCTCACGGTCTGTAGACTTCAGAAATTTATTTACAGCTAGAGCAGGACAGTAGATGTGTGAGATGAAATGCCAGTTGGGGTGATGGTCTCCCTCCATACCTCAAGGCACCAGCAAATTTTGAGGGACATAGTAATCCCTGTTTCTGCTATTGCTTGAACTGCATCCTTGCAACTGAAAACTCTGAGAGAATCCTATGCCAGTTCCAGCCACAGCCCCACTTCAGCTGTCAGACTTTGTTTTTTTCTTAATATGTACAGATCTGGACAAAAATAGAATTGGTTTTCAATGATTTTGAATGACACAAGTTGTTTCACTGCTGCTTTTTTGAATTATGGGAGTGTTATGTCATTTCCAGCCATTACTTACTTGGCTAATTTTGGGTCTAATATAATTATGAGGCTTTAGTAATTGGAGAAGGTAAACTGCTGCATTTGCAGCTACTTTTGGATGTATTTGGAACTTTAAAATGAGTCTGGGGTCTTTATTGAGTTCCTGGGAGGCTTTAGAACAGTGGTTCTCAACCTGGGGGTCCCCAGGTGTTTTTACAACTCCCAGAATTCCGAGCCAGTTTGCCAGCTGTTAGGGTTTCTGGGAGTTGGAGGCCAAAACATCTGGGGACCACCAGGTTGAGAACCACTGCTTTAGAAGCTTCACTTTGAGTGTCCTGCTTTGAAAAAAATGCATTGAGTATGGATGTTGAAACCAATGAGAAAAAGGAATGAGAATGCTAGGGATGCCAATGAATCTGCACTGTATAGGATGGGTGGGAGTCAACAACCCTAGCTCTATATTCTGACATGGTTTATCTGCTCCCTCTGCACTCATTATGAAAGCTGCAACCTTTCCGTTACCCTCAGCTGAGAAACATAATTGCCAGTTATTATTTTTCAGTGCTGGCAGGTAATGTAGTCTGGAGATATTAAGAAGTAACTGTTGCTAATCATTTTGCAAAACCTGTATTTTCTTTCAGAATTTTATGCCTCAGATTTGGGACTACTCACTAAGGTGTGCCTTCAAGTTGTTTGTACCATATGGCAACCCTAAAGTGAACCTATTACAGAATGCTTTTGAAAAATTCATTCAAAGCACGTTTGCCTTTGTGTTCCTTTGAGGATCAACCTATGAGCTTCCATGTCTGAGGACTGAAATCCTAGTACTCAAACCATTACTCTATGCTGGCTTTCACATTACATTATCCCTTGAGCCTGAAAGCATTTTTTTATTTGACAATACTGTTATTTTCTTTCCTTTTTTCTTGCAGAAAATAGGTTTTATTGCAAATGTTAGAAGACATTAATATGTGTATCAGTGTTTTTATACATGTGTATGTGAATAGAGTAACAGGGCAGCATAGAATAATTATTTATTGGACTGGGACATTTTAACAAATTTTTAGCAACTGGTATGTTGAATTTTGAAAACTAGCAGAAAAACAGTCTCAGGTGATGCTATCTCGTATCAAATTAGATATTTTGTTCATCTTTTCAGCTCTGTTTGAAGATATTTGAAACACAACTTGGGGTTCTCCATGCAAAGCCTACCCTGTGGGAGTGAGCTAGAGTCTTTCCCCTAAATACCTAAGTAAATATCTAAGTTGCCTTTTCATGTTTCCTTGCTTTGTTAAACCCAAACATCGTATGTAGCTAATTGTAAGCTCATACTGATAAAGAAAGCATCCATATGGTTCTGTCAATGAAGTATGACCCTGCTATTTGTCTAATTGTATAGTAAAGTCTAGCTGACAGTTTTGAGATATGTTCATTAATATGTGTTTAAGGATTGCACTGACAACTGATTTATTATGTTAAATCTTCATTTTTCTCTTCCTTGGTCATTAATGAAAAGTATCTGGATGACAGTTGTAGTACACATTGGCAAACACATTTTTATTTTGGAATGCTTTTCTTTGTGGGAGAACCAGGAAATTAGAGAATCATTATCTTATTTACCAGAACCTCTTCACCATTATTATTAATGCCTATGGCCAAGAAATATAGACTGTTTTCTCCTGCTTCCTATTTGAAAATATGACTGAAATGATGCAAAGCTGTTGAGTCTCCACCTCTGACAAGAGGCAAGACACAAGTAAAAGGAGTCAATAACTGCTGAAATTTGACAAATCAGCAACAGATTCAACTACATTGTAGATCTTGGGCAGATTGAGTGCTTTGATCATAAATGAGAAGTTCTACATCACCACTTTTATTTCTCAATATGTAGGGATTTTTTTTTGTAATTCTACACTTTTCCATTATTATTATTTGAAACACAACAAGATGGGTCCACAGCAGACAAGATCACTCTGCTGGCTGTTGTATTGGATCACGCGTTGGACATTTCCCAAGTATCTAGGATTGTGTGATGTATCAGCGAATAATGTGTGCCAATCCCAGTAAGGTGACCTTCTGCAGCTGGCAGCTGGTAATTTTGTCAGTGCCGATTGTGTTTAAGTGCAGGCCAAGGTCTTTAGGCACTGCACCTAGTGTGCAGATAACCATTATTATTATTATTATTATTACTAGCTGAGGACCCGGCGGTGCCCGGGTTATTTGAGGAAGGCATTGTGTGCCAAGGTTGGTTCCTATTAGATGTGTATGTGGCTTGCAGTGGTCTCAGGAAGCTAGTGAAGGTACTGCAAGTCCCATTGGCCATGGTCCATCCCCCTCCCAACAGCACAGGATGTAGAGTGGGTCATGAGGGCTTTGTGTGCCAAGTTTGGTCTTCATTAGTCATTGAATGAGGGTCGCAGCAGTCTTGGGAAGTGAGGGGAGGTACTTCAAGTCCCATCATTCATGGTCCATCCTCCTCAATACTGCACCAGAATGTAGAATGAGTCATGGGGGCTCTGTGTGCCAAGTTTGGTCTTGATCAGTGTTTGGATGAGGTTGGCAATGGTCTGGTGAAATGAGTGGAGGTACTTCAAGTCCCATCATCCATGGTCTGCCCTCCGAACTGCATCAGGATGTCCATTGGGTCATGGGGCTTTTTGTGCCAAGTGTGGTCATGATTATGCACTGGATGAGGGTTGCAGCGGGCTTGGGAAGTGAATGGAGGTACTTGAAATCCCATCCTTCATGGTCCATCCTCCTCTAAACTGCAGTAGGATGGAGTGTGGGACATGGGGGTACTGTGTGCCAAGTTTGGTCTTGTGGTTCAGGGCCACCTTGGTCTGTGGGGAATGAAGAGTTTGAAAGTACTACAAATCTCATAACCTGTGATGGTACTTCAAGTCCCATCATCCATGGTCCTCCCTACTCCAAACTGCAGTAGAATGAATCATGGGTCATAGGGGCTCAGTGTGCCAAGGTTGGTTACTGTTAATTCAGGCCAAACACAATGTCCCATTAACTGAGGCCTAGTCATGGAAATTAAGTTAAGGAAGCCGTACTGTAAATTTTGGGCCTGGTTTGTGATTTGTAGGGGCTACAGTGTTTTCTGGGAAGTGAAGTGGGATGCAAATCCCATCATTCGTGGCCCATCCTGGTAATTGGTAACTTTAAAAGGCAGAATGGCAGGCATCCATTTTCTAAAAGCTGAGGGGGAGGAGAAAACAGGATTCCATTTTGTTTTCACAGAGCCAAGTGGGGAGGGAATGTTGATGGTGCATTTTTCCCCTCAGTGGGAAGAAATCCTGTTGTTTGAATGTAGAGGCCTGGATTCTGGGATGCTGGCTAATCTGTGGCTATCAATGCCCTCTGTCTGGTGCCTTAGAATTTTGGAGTGCCAAGGCTGGCCAATCAAAGGACTTTATGCAAATAGCTGGCACTTAGAATTTTGGAGTGCCAAGGCTGGCCAATCAAAGAACTTTATGCAAATAGCTGGCACTTAGAATTTTGGAGTGCCAAGGCTGGCCAATCAAAGGACTTTATGCAAATAGCTGCCACATATCGCTGTGGCCTGTGAAAGTGGCTGCCACATATCCGCCCTTCCGCCCTCCCGCCCTCCGGCCCTCCGCACACATACATACAAACATTCCGCTTTATAAAGGTATACAGATGTTTTATTTGTAACCTGCCCTATCTCCTTGAGGGGACTCAAGTGTACACATTCCTGAGTGTGCAGTACCCATCTGGTTAAAAATAATTACCATATATACACATGTATAGCTCAGCCTCATGTATAAGCCATAGGTAGGTTTTGGGGGCAAACGGATATACTTTGATATGACCCATAGGTAAGCTGAGGGACATTCTACAGAAAGAAGGAAGCACAAATGCTGTGTCAAGGGGCTATTGCTGCTATTTTCTCTCCCAGGCATTCAAAAAGCCCAGAGGTCCCGGGGGGGGGGGGAGGTTTTTTTGTTTTACCAGGATAAACCAAGAGCTTTCCTTCTACAACTCTAATTAGATAAAGGAATGACTCCTTTTTAAATAAAGGTTCAGGTGCAGTACATTGACCAATGAATATGTTGACATAAGTCTGGGGGTTGATTTTTAAAAGAAAAATGTCTAGACTTTTACATGAAGATATAGGGTAAATTTATTTAAGGCAGTAGAGGACAAATCTGCAGAGAGTAGAGGTCGATATTTTTACACATGGTCCACAACAGAACTTTCAATAAGCCTAGAAGTGATATCATAACATTTCTGGTTTGGTTTTTGACTAATTTTCTGCAGACTGCACATAGCCTAAAGGTGTCTAACTGGCTGTGAAATCTTTAGGCCATTTTGGGGTCTTGAAAAAAATCAAGCTTTGTGCTGGAAATCATTTATTGGAGAGAGAATAAGAGCATCAGTTGTCTGTTTCTTGATCAAGAAGGGAATTGATCATCATCAATCCTAGCATCTGCTTACCAGTAAGTGGGGTTTAGGGCTTTCATCATTCCTACATAACCTTTAAACTCAAGGTTATGCAGGAATCATGAATACATCGCAATTACAAATAGGTAATTGCAGGTTATCCATTTATAGCTGCCAACAAGGTTTTGATATTATTTGAAAAGCTGCAAGATGACAAAGTTGTTCATGCTGACATAGACCCAATAGTAAAAAGATGATATTTCTTCTAAGGTACTTCAGAATAATTCTGCCAAATTTCTTTGTTAGACTAAATGGTAGTGTGAATTTTTCACTTCCCAGAACCAACTTGGCCTCTAGGATAACTTATCTGTATTTGCCAAGTTCAAATCCATTCTTCTTCCAAGTGATTGCATTTTTTAAAGAGTACAATTTTTCATCCTTCCTTCTAATTTGCAAAAGTTACACTGTTACTCCCGGTAAAAGGAACAATTTGTATTTTTATTGGTAATCATTTATACAATAAGACACTAATTATGCTGAAGTCACTATAAAACAAAACTAAAAATCTCTGGTGATCTTTCTTGCTGCCATAGTGTAATATATTGTCTCATGCTTTACATCTCTTTCTGCTTGAAGTAATAGTACATATCACAAATATGTAAAGGGTAATAATTAGGTTTTAAAAGGTGCAAATCTACCATCAATTACCATGCTTCAAATTAGTCATAAACAGTTATTGTTTTGTCAGTCAGATATAATATATACTGAAGACTGGCTCCAATTATGCAGAAACTACATGGTGGAATAGCATGGTAAATAAGCAGAACATGAACATTATAATTTGAAATGACATCAGATATAGAAAAATATTCTAAAATATGCACTCATAATTCCTGAATGTGTTATGTATTTCCCCATGATCATTACATTTGTTAAATGCAGATTAATTGGGCTTTTGCATTCACGGAGATTGTGGGTGCATTTACAACAGGGGTCCTCCAACTTTTTAAACAGAGGGTCAAGTCACAGTCCCTCAAACTGTTAGAAGGCTAGATTATAATTTGAAAGAAAAAACATGAATGAATTCCTATGCACACTGCAAATATCTTACTTGTAGTGCAAAAATACTTTAAAACAATAGAATAAATAAAATGAAGAACAATTTTAACAAATATAAACTTATTAGTATTTCAATGGGAAGTGTGGACCTGCTTTTGGCTGATGAGATAGGATTGTTGTTTTTGTTGTTGTGTGCTTTCAAGTCATTTCAGATTTAGGTTGACCCTGAGTGAGAGCCGGGTAAATGACCTTGGAAGGCTGTATATGACCCCTGGGCCTTAGTTTGAGGACTCCTGATCTACACTGTAGAATCAATGAAGGTTGACACCACTTTAACTACCATGGCTCAATGTGATGGAATCATGGAAGTTGTTGTTTTACAAATCTTTAGCCTTCTCTGCCAAAGAGTGCTGGTATCTTACCAAACTAGGATTCCCAGGATCCTACAGCATTGAACAATGATGGTTAAAGAGGTGTCAAACTGAATTAATTCTACAGAATATATGCACTTTGTTAGATTATTGTCTAATGTGTCTTCTCTGGGGCCTTTTACATGATGTTGTGTCACAATGATTTCTTTTTATCTGCCATAGTTCTAGACTGTGAATTTTTTTGCTTTGTAATTTGGCAAGTCCCTAGTGTTCTCTAGAAGAGAATTCTAAAAACCTTTTCCTAAACTACAATTCTAGTTCCTCTTTAATTGTGAAGTTTGAAGGACCCAGATGTCTCTGTGAAATGAACTTAGGCAAGTAGCTCCAAGCAAGACAGAGAAACTTTTTGCAGATAGGCTTTACCTATGGAATACTCTTTCAAAACAGCTTCCCTGTTGCTGCCCTACGATCTATTTGATGCTAGATTCGATAAGGCATCTTAAGAACAGTTTTCATCATTCTTTTATATCATTTGTACTCCTCTTCTGCTGTTGGCATTTGACTTGTGCTTTTTGTGCTGCACTATACCCTCTGCTACTGGTTTTCATAGAACCACAGAACCTTAGCATTGAAAAAGATCACAAGGGCCATCCAACCTCCTGCCATGCAGACATACACAACTAAAGCACTGCTGATAAATACCGATTTAACCTCCATTTAAAGACCTCCAAAAACAGAGAGCTCACTAACTCCCTGAGGCAATCTACTTCCAATTTCTATCATACTTTTATTATGTGGTGATTTTTTAGTTTGTTTTTGTTTTATGTTTTATCCTTATACTGTCTCCAGAACTCTGGTTATAAGTCCATTTATATCTATTGAACAACCCTGCAAATCTGAGTGGCCTAAAATTTACTGCACAGAATGAGCCCTTGTGTCATACTAGGGACATTTTGAAAAAAAATGAAATTAGTAGATATTTTGACAAACCCAGGCTCTGCACATTCACTGATATGAAGGTTATATATGTCTCCCTTATACATTTCAGTGGAAACTTTTCAGACTGTGGATATGAATAGAATTTTTTTTCAAAAGATTCCTTTGATTGATTATTCTGTCAATTAGTCTGACCCATAAAAGTTGTTAATGCTTAATTGAGGGATGGTGATAGCATTACAGCATTTAAGAAAGCAGTGATGATGCCTGTCTCTCTTTTTAAAAGCTATCATTGATGTTAAAAAGTAGTATTTGCAAATCTCAAATGTTCCCGGCTATGGCAATGGTGATGCAAGGTTGATGGGTTCTGTCCTTGTAGGAACAGCATCCTGCTTTGTTTTACTTTATTCACTTTTTCTCCTCCATGGGGGACAATGGGAAGGCCTCATTGTCTGATCTCTTGCCCTGATTGCACAACAGCAAAGTGTTTTTCCCCCTGATCACAATTTTGTCCCTTGTCAATATCCAACCACACAGCAATGACTGGATTTCCTGGCTCTTCTCACATGCTGAGGAAAAAGAACCATAGAATCATAGTGCTGGAAGAGACCATACAAGGTCCAAACAATTCAATCCCTTGCCTTGAAGGAACAGACAATCAAAGTACCCCTGAGAGATGGGCATCAATTCTCTGCTTAAAATCCTCCAGAGAAGGAGTCCCTATCACACTCTGAGGCAGAATATCTTTCACTATCAGGAAATTCTTCTTAATGTTAGATGGAATCTTTTTTTCTGCAATTTAAATCTACTGCTTGATGTCTGAATCTCCAGAACAGCAGAAAACAAGTCTGCAACCGCCTCAATGCAACGTTCATTCAAATATTTAAACATGACTTCCTTTCTCGAAGTTAAACCAACCCAGCTCCCTAACCCATTCCACATAGGACATGCCTTTCAGAATTTTGATGATTTCAGTTGCCCTTCTCTGGACATGTTCCAGCTTGTCAATATCCTTTTCGAATTGTGGTGTTCAGAAATGGACACATTATTCCAGATGAAGAATGGTGTGGGACTATGATTTCCTTCAATCTTGACACTTCTTCTTTTGATTCAGCCTATAATTGATACAGGCTTTTTTAGCTGTCACATCACACTACTAACTCATGTTCATCTTATTAACATGAGTCAACCTTGAACTGGGAGATGAAGTAAGTCTTCCATCTTTCCCCTGAATGTAAGGAGAACCACAGCAAGCACAGGAGCAGTGTCTGAGTTAGGAAGCCATAATTAGGACTTCCAAAAGAAGAAGTGGAGAAAAAGAAATGTAGCCACCCCACATACAATGACCAGTGTCCTGTTAGTTAGAAAAAAACAATGGGACAGCTACTGTTACAAAGGAAAGGATACACCAGATTATCGTGAATCAGGTTATACACTGAAAGAAGATGCAAATAGTCTCTATGTCAATAATCAAGTAGCACAATGCTTAAGTTTTCAAATATGAATAAAGCATATCAATAAATATAACACAGTATAGTAGTAATTACACCTACAGCTAGCAACGTAAATTAAATGTCAGTGTTGATATTATGAAGTAATACTGTAGATACATATATATATATATATATATGTATATATATATATATATATGTATATATCTACAGGTATGTATATATAAAACAAGACACAGAGCCTACACTATATTGGTAGATATCAGTATATTATTATTATTGCAAAGTAGAATAGGTGTAAATGCACACACAATAACACAAAGAAATTGTTACATTAACCTATAAATGGCTAATAAAGAACATTCTAGTTGTAAATATCAGAGATGTAGAAAACAATCACAATAATATATTCATATCTATCTGTACATCTGTTTCAATACATATTATCATTGCAAATACCAGTACAGATATGGAGGTATTGAGTCATCATGTAAAATGTCTATTAGCAAACACACTCATCTCCAAAATGAAAAATGTTTCACTTCATTTTAGAATAAAGTATTTGAATATTGAACCATCACAAATAGTATGTGAAGGAAATAAATGTTTTAAAGTTTGTTACTGTAGGAGGCCATATAGGTTGATTTGTATCATCATCGTGTGGAGTCTCACGTAGTGCAGACGCAGAGAAGCCTCTTCAGGTGCAAAGATCCCAGAAGGGGCGGAGTGTGTTCGAGAGGGAGGTGTGGCTAAGGCCGACTCTGGGAGAGAATGGTGAAGGAAAGAAGTAATCATCAGTCAATGGCGAGTCTGGGGTAGTACAAATAACATTCGGCTAGCATAGATGTTATTCAGCCAAGTTAGGACTCTGGTAAATCCAGAAATGATATGAAAAATGTGAGTATCTGGCGACAGGAAAAAAATCGACGGCTCCCCCTGTTTCGCCCACTATTGGGCTTTCTCAAGGCAGTGTAGAATATAGAACTTATGCATGGCGCTAGATGAATAATCGACAAAGAAGAGAGTAAGAAAGAAACCCTTCAAGTAAAGCAGCTTAAAAGGGGGTGTGTAATCAATGGTATAAAAGGGGTAACAAGAGCGTAAAAACATACCTAGGAAGGAAGAGATTGAAGAAGCATCCCGGTATAAGATATGTCAGGTAAGTTCCACAGTATGAGAATGACTCATGAAAGTGTAAGAAGGGATATGGAAGGAATATATAGGGAAGGAGGACAATGAAATACAGGTGGATCAGGTCAATAGATCTGTGATACTTAAAGAGTCATTTAAACCTAATGGGGCTTCAGTGGCTAGGGTGATTATCCATTTAGCTCCTGCTTGAAATAGGGCTTGATTCATGTTCCCATGCAGAGGGGCATTAACCCTTTCCAGTACTGACACAAATAATGAGTCCCAGAAATGGTTTTTCTCTTTATAGTGAGTGTACAATTTAGAATTATCCATCTTATTACGGATGCATGAACAATGTTCATTAATTCTTATTTTGAGGGGCCTTGACTTTTGACCCACGTAAAGGTCCCCACAAGGACACCTTATTAGGGAAATAAGGTGGGACGTGGAGCATGTATAAAATAATTTGATTTCAAATGACTTAGATTTTGTAAGGGCTGTACTGTATATGTATTTCTGAGTGTTAATGAATTTACAGACAGTAAAGTGGCCAGTGTATTCAGTACTTATATGGTAACAGCAACAATTTATCTAAGCTATGACCTGTTTATAAAAGAAAATAATTTTAGAGTGGTCCTCTCCTACACACAGTCTTTTCTATATTTAAATTCACTGATTGTGAGCAAAAGATGCTTAAAATGTTTACATTTCATGAATTGTTTATGGTAATTGTCTAATTCCCTTCCTGATCAAATTATTTGCAAGTGTTTAAAAAAACTAATCTCACATAAAATGAATCCTGAGTGATCATGAATGAAGATGGTAGTGTAGGTGACTTAGTAGTTTTGTAGCTAAACAGCTTCAATAATTGTCCCAGCAAAGTCTTGCAATGGAAAAATACATCTGGGCAAGATTCCCTCCCAAGAATATATCTACACTGTCAAATTAGGGCAGTTTAATGCAACTTCATCTGCTATGACTCAATGCTATGGGTTCGTGGAAGTTGTATTTTATAAGGTCTTTAGCTTTCTCTGTCTCATGAAACGACAAACCCCAGGATTTCAAAGCATTGAGCATTGACCATTAAAGTGGTGTTAAATTCCACAGTATAGATGCATCCTAAATCAACCAACTAATCAAGAAAAAATGATATTAAGGAATTATTAAACCAGGTAGAATATTCGTGAGACATTTTTTGTACAGAATACCTTATTGGATCTATATTACAGAAACTTCTTGCAAGATTTATCAATTTCCTGAATGACTTTTCCCAGACTGATTATGTTTAGTAAGCAAATGTGGTTTAGTGACAGCATTTATTCAGGAACTGACTTTGTTTTTTGGACAGTTTTTTTTCTTCCCATGCCAGGATGTCATTCCACATATTAAGAGTAGTGCATTTTCAGAATTGCACTTAAAAGAATGCAGTTATGCATTTTCTTTTTCACCTATGGCTTGTCCCTTAAATTCAAGATGTCAGATTAGCAGGATGTAAGTAATGTATTTAGGAAATAGAATACAAATTACTCTTGTTTTACTTTCTGTGTATCCAGACAGTAAATAGTAAGTTGTTTCTGGCTGAACAATCACCTGATATTGCTGTGTCTTGGCCAAATGCTAAAGAGCCAATGAGATGCCCAGTGGCGGCCAAGTGGAAAGTGCCATAAGGAACATTATAGCCAGGGAGCCTTGCACCATTTCTAAAGATTCAGGTTGCACTAAAAAAAAAGCACTTCTCAGAGTAACTATTTACTGAGATGTTGTTGCTCTATCAGAAAGGCAAGGAAGAAGGGAGATCTTCAACAAGACTTGTTTTTCTCTGTTGCTACTTTTTTTCCATCAGTTAAATGGAAAAGGAAGGAGACACATGTATGGAGAGAAATTACATTTCACTCAGCCATTCTCATCAAAGTAGCATGTCCATACCTCCCAATACTAGTGAGAAAGAATGTACCTATTATTGAATGCTCACTACATTTGTGAGGCTTAGGGCAGTTCTACACAGACACTATAATCCAGTGTAAAAATGGCTTAAGGGTGGGGTAACCGCAAAATGTACATTCTCAATTTGTACTGCAGCTTGTGTGTAAACCACCATGTTAAAAAAATTCACCAGAAAGTCTGGAACAAGCCAGATAATGTGCTGCAACTGATTGGAGTATGTTCTATGCATGACTCAAAACTGAGGTGATACTGAATTGACATGGTTAAAAATAAAATCATGCATTTTGTGGAGGTTGTCTAATTGTGGATACTTCAGTTTCTGGGTACAGTTGTGAGCTAATATCAATGAATACTGTGGCCAACATCCCAGCCCTGAACTAGTTCCTGTGGTGTTTTTGTAGGTGCTATACAGCAAAATTAGTTAATTCTATCCTGGATTACAGTGTATGTGTAGAACTGCCCCTATTGGGTGTTTATCGAAAATACAGTACTATTCATATTTTCCACCAGGGCTGGTTTCTGGATTTCCCAAACAATTTGGCCCCCAGGAAGGCTATGAATGTCAAATTTCATTTTGACTTGGAATCTGCATTGCTACATGAATCTTGGCACAACACTGAACCGTATATAGCATGCCATCAGCAACCTAGGTTGAAGCCTTCTATAGGTTGTTCATGCCCATCTTATTTTTGCTATGTTCTGAGGGACCCCGTTCATAAGTCTCCTTGCCTACTTTGGAGATGCCCTGGCCGCATGGAGGCTACAACTGATGCCCTAAAGGCCAGGCAACGTGCCTCATGGGTTTTCTTGAGAACTGCTTTTATCCTGTACTCAGTGCTGTTTAAACTGTCCTGTCCATTATTGCAAAAAACACAGAGGATACAAGTGCAGATACTGGAACCTACACTAAAGGGATCTGTAATTTTTTCCAGAACTTTATATAGTTTCCTGGCAGAGTTAGTCCCTGGCCTGTTAGCTGGCAGCTTGCTCCATTCTGGCTGTATCACTAGTTACTGACACAAGGAGAACTATTGTGTGGTGGTGGGAATATGGTGATGCCAAACTGGACCTTTCCCCCAACTCTACAGTGGTTCAGAGATGGTGGTCTGAACCATCCAAGGACCAATCAAGGATTTTCCACTTTAGAACAGTGGTTCATTAACAGAACTTGTGTCACACATGTGTCACATTCAAGGTCCATGGATTTTTTCAGCCCTCCAGATGCTAGACTACAATTCCTGTAATCTTCATCACTGGACATCATGACTAGAACTGATGGGAATTGTGATACAGTAACATTTAGAAGGCTGTGGTTTGTTGGGATTTGAATGTAGATAAAAAGCCTGAGAATATGCTGTCTGGCTTTGAAATGTCTTTTAACTTTTCCCCAACCTTAGAGTCACAAGTACTGTTGGGTTGCAATTCCCATTATCCCCAATCCACATGATGGAGAATAAAAAGTGATGGAAGTTGTTGTTCAATAACATTTTGGGTGAAAATTTAAAAGCACTGACCACTATATAAAAACCTTTTATTGTGATTTTCAGTAGTAATCAAGCATTCAGGTGAACCTCAGTATCCATTAATTCTGCATCAACATATTCAAGAATCCCCGGCTAGACAATTTAAAAAAATACAAAAAGGAAACCTTGATTTTATCATTTTATGTATGTGACCTCATTTTACTATGCCATTGCATATAATGGGATTTGAGTATCTATGAATTTTGGTATCCCTGGAACCAAACCCCAGCAGATACCAAAGGTCCATTGAATTTATAAGCATATATATAACAATGTAAGTTTTCATCTCATTCTCTCCTTATATTTTAGGCACCATTTACCAAATTGTCAAGTCTTTTTCAGTTTTTGTTTATCTTAGGGCCCTTCCACACAGCCCTATATCCTAGAATATCAAGGCAAAAAAAATCCACATTATCTGAGTGTGGACTCAAATAACCCAGTTCAAAGTGGATATTGTGTGATTTCCTGCCTAGATATTCTGGGATATAGGCCTGTGTGGAAGGGTCCTTAGTTACATTGGAAATTGTTCCTGATATCTATTTAGCTACTAAAAAGACATGACTCACCAGAAAAGGCAATAATGCATGGTCAGATAGAAGGCAGTAGGCTATCCTACAGGTGGATAGATTCAATCTGGGAAGCCAGGGCTCTGTATCTGAAAGAAACGAGAAGGCCATTAATGATAGGTTGACTTGGAGTACCTACATTTATAGGGTTACCATAAGTCAAAGTCAACTTGATGGCAGTTAACAACAATAACTTTGGGGTGACAATTGCAATCATGGCAACGGTTGTAAATGTCAATAGAAATGGCTATAAGGTTGTAAGGCCATCTTACAACATCATAACTGACTAACAGGATGCCAGCAAATATTAATGTTGTCTGCATTCGCATATAAGACCAGCACTATTTAGATGCAGATTGATCTCAAATGCATTGCAATTATTAGACCAATTGTATTTCTTTTTTGATAAACACATCAGCTGTGAAAAATAAGCCCCAAAAACATGTTTCATTTGTTTGGCACTTTAAAATGCATTTAACTGTTGTTAAAAATAAATAAATGATGTCAGAAAAGGGAAGACATGGGGAAAAGGTTAATGTCAGGTGGTCTTCCTACAGGGATAATTTTTCTGTATGCTGCTGTTATTTCTCCAGAGGCTGCAGACTATTAAACCACACTGATTATACCTGTTACATGAATGCATTATTCATGAAATTGGCACCAGAGCATCTTCAAACAGCCTGTCATTTTCCATTAGCTTCCATCAACAAAACCATATGCTGTTCTCATGGTATAGTGCTATGAGGTCATATACAAAGCAGACATGCAGACATTATCTGTTTCCAGGTAAGCACTGCTTTTCAAATAGTTATTCTTAAGCAGCAATTTTATGGATTGTTTGATTATTCAGTGGTTAAACTGCGACATTTCAGTGAACGAGGAAACTGATGCCTGCTTCTCATACAGTGGGAATCGAGCTACACATACTCATATAAGACAATAGACAGCTTTCAGTCAATAGCAGTATACTGCCATGCAATCAAGTTAAATGTAGGTAAATTTCTGTACTGCCATATAATCAAGTTAAATGTAGGTAAATTTCATTCCAAAACTGCATTATATGATAGTGTAGATGGGACCTTAGAATATATTTTAATATTCTAGGGCCTCTTTGGAGAGCATATGGGGCAAGGCTGACAGGGGATAGGGAGAAGGCAGAATTACTTAATACCTTCTTTGCCTTGCTCTTCTCACAAAAAGAAAGTCATCTTCAACCTCAGCAAGTTGGAGTGGATGAGGGATTAGAGGACATCCAACCCCAAATTGGGAAACAAGTCATCCAGGAATACCTGGTCACTCTAAATGAGTTCAAGTCCTTAGGGCCAGATCAACAACACCTTAGAGTATTGAAGGAACTAGTGGAAGTCATCTCGGAACCAAGGGCAATCATCTTTGAGAGTTCTTGGAGAGGAGGGCCAATGTGGTCCCAATCTTCAAGAAGGGAAAAAAGGATGACCCAGACAATTACCATCCGGTCAGCCTCACGTCGATACCAGGCAAGATTCTGGAAAAAGATTGTTAAGGAAGTGGTCTGCAAACACTTAGAAACAAATGCGGTCATCGCTAATAGTCAACACAGATTTATCAAAAATAAGTCATGCCAGACTAATCTGATCTCTTTTTCAATAGAGTTACAAGCTGGGTAGATGCAGGGAATGCTGTGGATGTAGCTTATCTGGACTTCAGTAAGGCTTTCAACAAGGTAACCCATGACCTTCTGGCAAACAAACTAGTCCAATGTGGGCTAGGCAAAATTACAGTAAGCTGGATCTGAAATTGATTAAGCAGACGAACCCAGAGGGTGCTCACCAATGCTTCCTCTTCAGAGGCCCGGCTGACAAAGACCCGACGGAGAGCTTTCTCTGTGGTGGCTCCTGTAATCTGGAATACACTTCCGCCTGCTCTTAGGGCCATATCGGCCCCAGCCAGATTCCTGTCCGAGCTGAAAACTTGGCTCTTCCGCCAGGCGTTTGGGGATTGACTAATCTTGGGGATTGGGCCCTTTGTGATTCTTTGAACCCGTGTTTTTAATTAGATGTATTTTCTTTTTAAATGATGTAAGTCGCCCGGAGCACCATCGGTGGAGGGCGACTCACAAGAAATAAAGTTATTATTATTATTATTATTATCCTGGAAAGAAGTGACAATCAGAGTGCCACAGGGTTCCGTCCTGGGCCCGATCCTGTTCAACATCTTTATTAATGACTTAGATGAAGGGTTAGAAGGCATGATCATCAAGTTTGCAGACGACACCAAATTGGGAGGGATAGCTAATACTCCAGAAGACAGGAGTAGAATTCAAAATGATCTGATCAGATTACAGCAGTGGTTCTCAACCTGTGGGTCCCCAGGTGTTTTGGCCTACAACTCCCAGAAAACCCAGCCAGTTTACCAATGGTTAGGATTTCTGGGAGTTGAAAGCCAAAACATCTGAGGACCCACAGGTTGAGAACCACTGGATTAGAGAGATGGGCCAAAACTAACAAAATGCAGTTCAACAGTGACAAATGCAAGATACTCCACTTAGGATACTCCACAATTCAAGGTGCTGGTTTTAACCTACAAAACCCTATATGGTTCTGGCCCTGTTTACCTGTGTGAACGGATTCTCCCCTACAAACCATCAAGGACATTAAGATCCTCTGGTGAGGCCCTGCTCTCGGTCCCACCTTCTTCGCAAGCGCGTCTGGTGGGGACGAGGGACAGGGCCTTGTCTGTGGTGGCCCCTCGGCTGTGGAGCTCTCTCCCAAGTGATGTTAGATCTGCCCCTCCCTGCTGTCTTTCAAGAGGTGGGTGAAGACTTGGATGTGGAACGAAGCTTTCCCAGAATAGGCTGTGATTGATTATAGTATGAATTGAGTGTCCAAGTTTTCAGATTGAGTTGAATTTGTTTTAAATGGAAATGTATTTGTATGTATGTATTTTGGTGTTCTGGTAGTCATTACGGAACAGAGTTCATGTGCAGCGATCCTCTGTAACAAAAAATGACAACAATAATTTGGAAGAAGGAAGAAACCCAGGGCTAGCATGTAGCTGGTTATTTAGAATGACTGGTTACTTAGAATAATTAAGCAAAGTGATGTTGTCATGACTGCAGTGTGGCACATTCGATTACTATAACTCACTGGTTCAGATTGTTACATCAGTTGTGATTTTGACTTCCAACATTAAGGCAATGCCCAAGGCTAGTCTGAGGAGCCTTACACATATTAGAGCTATATATCAGAGTATCCCCATCTCTCAGCTAACAGCCTTATTTTGGCACAACTGTTCCTATGGAAGAGCCAAGCTATCATATCTCTTTTTCAAGATGGAGACACAAGAGAGTATAATACACACACACGCACACACACTATCTGCTTGCTTATTCGTTTTTCTGTCATTACATGTTGAATGGGAATCTTCTTGTACAGGACATTTTAGTTGTCCATTACTTTACTGATATTCTACTGCTACTTGCTGGGAAAAAACCTGCCTTTTCATCAAGTTTTTAATTTACTTGCAACTGCTCAACTTCATTATTTTCAACTTTGGACCATTTTAATATTTGTTCAATCAGTTTAGTTCTTGACTGTTGAATTAACTTACATGATTTTCTATATTTTATACATGTTTTTGTTTTAATTATTTAGTTGATCTTTTATACGACACATAAGAACTTAAAAATTTTCATTAGATGTTCTCTTCCAATCTGCTCTATGAATATAATTTTAGCCAACATTGACTTAATTATTCTTCAATGAAGTAATAAAAAATGAGACAGTAAGGGGAAGGCACCTGAACATTATGATCAATTTCAAATAGTCTAAACCAGTATAAAAGACTTTTTACTGATTTTTGATGGAGTGTTTCAAACCAGATAGAATAATCCTTGATCTTTCTGCATTTGAAGTTTAACTGCTTCCTGTGAAGCTTCTGTGATTGTCAGAGAACGCTGGGCTCAGAAAAGTTACTTTTCTTGATTGTAGCTCCCATAATCCACTTGTCAGCATAGTCACTGACAGTTTAGAATGGGAGATGTAGGTGAGTATCTGAAAAAGAAAGCTTCACATAACTTTTGAAAATATTTGTTTGTTTCTGTCCTTCGTATACAAAAGTGAGCAGTCCATTTCACCAACTCTGAATAAGTATGCAGAATGACTGAAATTGCGCACATAATGTTTCAGGCCTGCCACTAGAGCTTCATCTGTTGAGAGGTAAAATGAAGGGAACAGGAAGATTTTGACATTTGGATAGATACAAAAATCTTTTATCTGTCTTTTCTTTTAAAACAGTGTTTTATGCATCGGGCCAAAGCATTCAAGGTATCCACCCTTAGTATATTTCAGTTATCCCCATCTTTCTCTGATAACCACATCTAAGAAATTCTGTTTTCGTATTACTGGTAGTTTTCTTGCCTATGGAACCCGCTCCCAACGGAGGTAAGATCAGCTACCACCCTCCTGGCTTTCAGAAAGAAACTAAAGGCATGGTTCGGGGACCAGGCGTTTGGACAATCTGGAATGACAATATGATCAACAAGACTGGTCTACTGTTTTAATGATGGTTTTTTGTATGGTTTTTAACTATGTATTGTTTTTAACTATGATATGTTTTATCTGTGATTTTAATATTGTAATTATATTTTAATAGCCTCTTAACGGGGCTGATTGTAAATCATCCTGAGTCCCCCTTCGGGGGTTGAGAAGTGACGGGGTATAAATGCAGTAAATAAATAAATACATAAATTCTTCAGTTGACATGAAAATGTTTCCCTTATGCTCATTTTTATCATATCATTTACAGGCCTTGCTATACCTACCAAATTAAAATCATCTTGAACTCGGACCAAAATAAAAATCTGAAGCATCAGAATGTCAAATAAAAAGTAATTTGAAAAAATTATTCTTACCCACTTGCTTTTTTATTAAAAAAATGAAATGATTTCTTTTCAGTTTGATATATTATACATGCTCCATCTAGTACCATTTTTATAACTGTTCCTAGTAATTCCTGTTAAAAAATACATTAAAGAGAAATTATCTTCTAATAATACCTATCTATATGTAACATTTCCTCAAACTACAAATATATGGTCAAATGCATTATATTCCAAACCAAACTGAATTACATATAAGCTTTTATTAAGTTAGTCATCTCTTTTCCTAACATGAGATATTTTGATTTCACCATGGCAAGACTAATGCTTGCAACGACTTGGGCTTCTTTCATACTAAATAGTTATAGTGCTGTGATTTATTTTGTCATGGCTGCAACCTCGCCTTTTGACTTTGGGGAGTCATTAGAGTTTGCTGTCTGAGAAATCAAAGTATTCCTCCCCAAGCTGCACTATAATTGTGTAGTGTAAAAAAACCTTAATAAATCTGTCCAGAGAAACTAGCAGTGAAAGTATGAATATCATGGCAATGTAAGTATCAAGCACAGATCTATTAGGCTTAAGGCATCCTTCTCAAAAATCTGTGTGGAGGAGGTTTTGGAGAATGATCATTCTCAGATATAACCATTCTATTTCCAATCTATGTCAGTTTTTATTTGATTTTTGTTTTGTCCCATTTCCATATTGGTATTCAACTTGAAAATTAAAACACAAATAAACTGAATGAAAAGTCGCAATATAGAATTTCTGAAGGTCTTATTTTCAAAACATACACTTTTGTATAAATTTATGCTAAAATGTATTCAACCTATCTAAAAGTAAACATTTTAGCTAAAATTGTATTCTAAATATACATTTTGCTGTGCACTGTAGCCTATATTTATTTAACTATGGTAAGAAATGGGAAGAAATCAGGAAAGACTTGAACAACTGGTCGAAGCTAAATTTATCATTTTTAGGGAGGGTGGCATCAGTCAAAATGATGGTGCTACCCAAACTCAACTTTCTATTCGCAGCACTCCCCATAATTAAAAAAGAATCACAATTTAAGAGCTGGGACAAAGACCTCTCTAAAGACATTGGGGCAAAAAGCCAAGGGTCAGATGGAAGATGCTATAATTGGCAAAAGAAAATGGAGGCATAGGCCTCCCAAGTCTAAAATGGAAGCCAACTGCCTGAACTGGCTGGGGGAGTGGTGCAGGCTAAAAAATGATATGCTATTAGAACCAGAAGGCTTCGACCTAAAGTTTGGTTTACATGGATATCTTTTCTACAATAAAATAAAAGCTGATGCAAATTTTAAAGACCATAGTGTAAGACATATTCTATTAAAAACCTGGCTAAAATACAAAAAAAAATTCAGAGAGAAAATCCCCCTTTGGACGTCTCCACTAGAAGCATTCAGGATTCGACATCTAGACAGTAGAAGATGGCTGACATACAAAGATATGTTGGGCTGGAATGGGAGTAGTTATGAGTTACGGACTAAAGACCAGATAGAAGAGGAAAAAGAAATAGATTGGTTCTCATACCTACAAATAAGAGAAAAATATAGAGAAGACAAAAAGATTGGTTTTGAAGAAACAAAAATGAGATAGAAGAAATAATCTTCTATGAGAAAAAGAAAAAGGTGGGAAGAATCTATAAAATTCTGACAAGATGGAATCTCGAGGGGAAAGTAGAGGGGAATTATAAAAAAACAATGGGCTAGAAACATAGGCTATAAGATTAAAGATGAAGTATGGAGGAATGTGTGGAAGAACAGTGTCAATATCTCCTATTGTAACAAATACAGGGAAAATTGGATCAAAGTAATATATAGGTGGTATCTCACTCCCAATACACTAGCCAAGATATATAAAAATCAAAATCCAGATTGCTGGAATTGTAATAAAAGAAATACAGGCACCTACTTCCACCTATGGTGGCTATGTCCTAAGGCTGAAAAATTTTGGAGGGAGATACACAAAGAACTAGAAAAATTAATGAAAAAGACGATAGTCAGAAGCCCAGACTCCTTTCTATTGGGAATTGTAGAACCCTCCTGGGATAAGAGAGAGAAAAATATTTTTTGCTGACCACTACGGCAGCTAAAATGGTCTATGCTAGACATTGGAAATCCCAGGAAGCCCCCACGATAGATGAATGGCATGTGAAGATAATAGAGACAGTCCAAATGGAAGATCTAACAGATGTCCTAAGAGAAGAGAAAAAGAAGGATAGAGAAGACAAAAAATGGGACTGGTCTGGTCTGACGGAATATTTCAAGAGGGAAAAAATGTAGACCTAAAGTTGAAGAGTAGATAGAAATAAATAAACATTAGGAAACAGAGTAATAAGAGAGCAGTCATGGGGACCTCTCTGCTTTTGAGTTAGCTAGCAATACCCTATCTTCTGAGTGAAGTAACTCCGAAATGGCAACTGTCTAAGTTTATGCTGTTCTTCTGTTTTATGTAGACGTTACCAACTGTTATTAATAACATGTACTAGAGAAAAGGAAAGAGAGAAAGAAAATAAGAAAAATGAAAATCACTCAGCCGTAGAAGTCAAGAGGAACTGTATTATCGTCAAACCTTCATGTAACTTGCACACTGCTAAAAGCTCGGAGAATACATCTTCGGGCTTCACCTTTCTGTAGACACTTCTTTTCTCTATCTGACTATACTTTAAGGTTCTCCTTTTCTATTTCTGTTATGGATTTCCAGGACAAGGGTCCTAGGAAACACCACACATTGTTTGTTCTCTATTTTATCTTTATGTACTTGTTTTATATGAAAACCGTAATAAAGACTGGTTTTTTAAAAATAAATAAATAAATCTGTCCAGAGAAACTAGCAGTGAAAGTATGAATATCATGACAATGTAAGTATCAAGCACAGATCTATTAGGCTTAAGGCATCCTTCTCAAAAATCTGTGTGGAGGAGGTTTTGGAGAATGATCATTCTCAGATATAACCATTCTATTTCCAATCTATGTCAGTTTTTATTTGATTTTTGTTTTGTCCCATTTCCATATTGGTATTCAACTTGAAAATTAAAACACAAATAAACTGAATGAAAAGTCGCAATATAGAATTTCTGAAGGTCTTATTTTCAAAACATACACTTTTGTATAAATTTATGCTAAAAGGTATTCAACCTATCTAAAAGTAAACATTTTAGCTAAAATTGTATTCTAAATATACATTTTGCTGTGCACTGTAGCCTATATCTATTTAAGGACCTCATCACATTGGATAAATTCCCCATTTTATGACATTTCCTTGACACAGCCAGCACAGGACCCACAGGACCTCATCCCACAACACACATCTACTTCTGGTAGTGCTCTGTGCTGGCTGCATCAAGGGAACACGGTAGGAGGAGAAAATCTGAACATGAGAGACTACCCATGTTCAGGTAGAGAATCTTGGAGACAACACAGGATCACACTGGAAAGTTATGCTTTCCAACATGTGATGGCAAGTGGGTGGTATGGATGATGCGAGGCACTGGTAACAGTTTTGGCCCACTGTCCCACAATTTGCCCCACTACCCTATGGGTCTCCCTGCTGTTCTCTGCATCAAGGACCTCAATGTTATGAAGTCCTTATGTGCATTGGGGGGGGGGGGGTGATTTCTTTCTAAACTCACAAAATTTCAGAGGCCTGAAAACAAAGATAACTTGTATTATGGTGTATTATTCTTCCTGTGCTGCAGTTTCCAGCATTTTCACCATGAGTATTGCCAGCTATGTCTTGTGTGAGTTGCAATATAGCAAAAATTGGGATATGTCAAGAAGATTCTGTTACTAAAAGAGACACTCTGCAAAAGCAAAATATCAGATATGGAGGAGTTTGAGAATGAGTTCGTTTTCATGCCACTGTCCTTTCTCTTTCTGAAAAAAAGGTTGTGGTATGAGTCCTTGCAGATGGCATTGAGACCCAACTCCAGGAAAAAAGCAACCCACCTTACACTACACTTTTCTTAGAGAAGATCACTTTCATTAATGGCCAGAAAGAAGTACCATGAGACTCTTATCTAGAGCTTAGAGAAGTTAGTTTGGGGGGCTATTGGACATACTAGCAGAAACTGTTCAAAATTGTAGTCCAAGCAAAATGATCGTTTCCAAATTCTGATCTTATCCTTCCTGAGTAAGGCTCATGAGAAGTTAAAACATGATTCCCATTACAATAATGTAGGGCACGTTTTGCATGTGCAAACTATTGTGAATGCACCAACATAATTAATGTCATAATAAATTTGTTATTTGCCAAGAACATATTAACTGAAATATAGATAACTCTATTATCCTCATTATTTGATAGAGGCTTTTTGATTGATCTATGAAAACAAGCCTTTATTGCCTATTAAATATTTTAAAGGCAATGATTTGGAGGCAAAGGTAATTGATGCCCTAAGCTTTTCACATAAAATGAAGATCTCACTTTGGCTACTGACCACTCAGTCTGCCAGCAAAGTAAAACAATGGTGGGGCATTGAAATATCCATTGCTATAAAATAGCTTTTCTTTTTTTGTAAAAAAAAAGTTATTTTAATGTCTAGAATTTAGCTCTGAATTTCAGTGACAGAATTTGGGCACATGGATACTGGTTAGCTATCAATAACTACAAAGCACTGCTGTTTAAAAGAGTCATGCCAACTAGGTTAGTAATAAGGTTGGAAACTGCTCTATTGGAATCATGCAGATTCTTCAATACTTTGTGGCCCCTGGATAAAAAGAGAAATAGCATATGACTGTTTATTGACAGTATAACTTTGCTGCTATATTCTGATCTAAGATGAAAAATAGAACAAGTCCTGCCTGCAGATGTATAATCTAAAGATAGAAACAAGTGAGAAAGTATAGATAAAACTGATGGTCACTGTTGCTGTGTTGGCTCTGCAGGTTTTGTTACTGCATGGTACAAGGGCGGGTCAATAAGTCCATGACTTTTTGAATTTCCCGCCTCTTAACTGAAAGAGCAACACTGCTCCTGTCAACAGGAATCTGTCAGTTGACCCCTGTCAAAATTTGAACAAGCTGTGTCATTTAGTTTGTGTTTGACAGCCATTGATTGCAGACTACTACGTGATTTGAAGAAAAAATGGGAAAAAAGTGAATTTTGTGTGCTCATTAAGCATTATTTTTATGGAAAAAAACCATCACTCAAACCAAGGCTAAGCTTGATAAATACTATGGGGGCTCTGCACCATCAATTTCAATGGTAAAAAAAGTGGTTTGCTGAATTCCATTGTGGCCGTACAACCACGGAAGATGCCAAACGTTCTGGATGCCCAGTTGAGGTCTCCACACCCAAAACAATTGAAAACGTTCACGGAGATTGAAAGTGTGAGAGATTGTGGAAGCCATAGGCATCTTGCATGGCTCAGTGGTTTCAATTTTAACTGATCACTTTGGTATGAGAAAGCTTTCCACAAGATAGCTGCTGCGTTTGCTCACAATCAACCACAAACGCAATCATGTGACAATTTCGCAGAAGTGATTGGCGTTGTTCAACCGCAATATGGACGAGTTTTTGTAGCGTTTCATAACCGTGGACGAAATGTGGATCCACCACAACACACTAGAGACCAAACAGCAGTCAAAACAGTGGGTTTCTCAGGGTGAATCAGCGCCAAAGAAGGCCAAGGTGGGTTTGTCAACCAATAAAGTCATGGCGACCGTTTTTTGGGATGCACACGGTATAATCCACATTGACTACCTTCAAAAGGGTAAAACAATCAATGGCAAATATTATGCCAACTTATTGGGTCAATTTAATGAGGATTTGGGAAAAAAGACCGCATTTGATCAAGAAAAAAGTTCTTTTGCACCAGGACAATACAAGGGTGCGGATATGTGCAGTTTCCATGACAACAATCCATGAATTAGGGTACGAATTGCTCCCTCATCTGCCCTATTCTCCGGATTTAGCCCCGAGTGACTGTTTCCAAACATGAAGAAATGGCTCCGCGGAAAGAGATTTGACTCCAACAATGAAATCATCTCACAAACAAATACCTATTTTGATGACCTTGACAAATCTTATTTTTTGGAAGGGATAGAAAATTGGAGAAAGTGTATAGAGCTCAAAGGAGACTACGTTGAAAAATAGATTTTTTTATCCAAAAACCTGTGTTTCATTCAAAAAGTCACGGACTTATTGACCCACCCTTGTATGATGTCAAATTTGCTAAATTCCCCTTATCTCAAATTCATTTAAAAATATGAAATTAGTTCTATCATTTGCATGAAAACATATCCAACAGGAAAATTATTGAGACAAGATTTAGCCTTGTGCACTGGTCAAATTCAATATATAAACCTATTCCCAGAAATGGGAATCAAGTTGTGCCTACTTGCTATGTACGTAGCTATTACAACTGACTGACAGATAGCAGAGGGGCAATTCCACTTCAGCACACAAATATCTTTATGGACACAAAAATTCAAAGTTGCCCAATTTAAAGCATACATTCAACCATGAAACTCTGAGTACATCTACACTGAAGAAATAATACAGTTAGACACTATGGTTTAAACTGATGCAGGAGAGAAAAGAAAAGAAAGGAATCCATTCACAGTGGTTTAAACTGACACAGATCCATCCCATCCACACTGGTCAAAACTGTTTCTCTTGCTTAAGACTGATGTGGGAGGGGGAGGGAAAGGAAAGGAAAGGAATCCATCCACACTGGTTTAAACTGCCGCGGGAGGAAAAGGAAAAGAAACAATCCATCCACACTGGTTCAAACTTACATGGAAGGAAAGGAAATAAATCCATCCACACTGGTTTAAACTGATGTGGATCCATCCCATCCACACTGGTTTAAACTGACGCGGGAGAGAGAGGAAAGGAAAGGAATCCATTCACACTGGTTTAAACTGATGCAGATCCATCCCATCGACACTGGTCAAAACCACTTCTCTTGCTTAAGACTGACGTGGGAGGGGGAGGGAATGCAAAGGAACCATCCACACTGGTTTATACTGCCGTGGGAGGAAAAGGAAAAGAAACAATCCATCCACACTGGTTTAAACTGACGTGGATCCATCCCATCCAGACTTGTTTTAATCTGACGTGGAAGAGAAAGGAAAGGAAAGGAATCCATCCACACTGGTTTAAACTGATACGGATCCATCTCATCCACACTGGTTAAAACCGCTTCTCTCACTTAAGACTAACTCAGGAGGGGGGAGGGAAATGAAAGGAATCAATCCACACTGGTTTAAACTGACGTGGATCCACCCCATCCACATTGGTTTAAACTGACACAGGAGATAAAGGAAAGGAATCCATCCACACTGGTTTAAACTGATGCAGATCCATCCCATTCACACTGGTTAAAACTGCTTCTCTCACTTAAGACTGACATGGGAGGGGGAGGGAAAGGAAAGGAATCCACCCACACTGGTTAAAACCGCCTCTCTCATAGATGCAGGAGGGAAGGGAAAGAAAGGGAATCCATCCACACTAGATTAGAAGGCTTCTCTGGCTTGAACCGAGGCCAGGGAACAGAAGCGGGGGGAAAGCTTAATCGTTTCCGACTCACATACTTATTCGTATGAGAAATGGCGGAAAAAGCTTCAGAAGGGCAATTTCTTTTAAAACTTCCAATTTCTTTAAAAACTTCGAAATCACTTCAAAAAGGAAATATTTTCGAATATATTCAGAATTACGAAGATTCCGACTGAACCTAACCATGCCTATTATCAATCATTCTTGTTGCCACAATTTTGTTTTTTTATGTTTAGCTGCAAGCCAGATTTTGTACTCTCTTCTTTCACCTTGATTAGAAGGCTCTTCAGCTCCTCCTCGCTTTTGGCCATCAAAGTGGTATCATCTGCATATCTAAGGTTGTTAATGTGTCTTCCAGCTATTCTTACCCAAATCTTGCATTCATCAAGCCCCGCACATCACATGATGTGTTCTGCACACAAGTTGAATAGGTTGGGTGAGAGTATACAACCCTGTCATATGACTTTCCCAATCTTGAACCAGTCTGTTGTTCCATGGTCAGTTCTTACTGTTGCTACTTGGTCATCATACAGATTCCTCAGGAGAGAGACAAGGTAATTTGGTATGCCCATACCACCAAGAACTTGCCACAATTTATTATGATCCACACAGTCAAAAGCTTTAGAATAGTCAATAAAACAGAAATAGATGGTTTTTTTCTGAAACTCCCTGACTTTCACCATTATCCAGTGGATATTGGCAATTTGATCTCTCATTCCTCTGCCTTTTCTAAACCCAGCTTGTACATCTGCCAACCTTTTTTGGTTCGGGGATATAAGTTGATTTTCCCCAGTCTGATGGCCATTTTTGTGTTTTCCATATTTGCTGGTATATGGCATGTATCACCTTGATAGCATCATCTTTCAAGATTTTAAACAGTTCAGCTGGGATCCCGTTGTCTCCTGCTGCCTTGTTGTTAGCAATACTTCTTAAGGCCCATTCAACCTCACTCCTCAGGATGTCTGATTCTAATTCACTCACCACACCGTCAAAACTTCCCTTGATATTATTATCCGTCCTATACAGATCTTCTGTATAGTCTCGCCACCTTCTCTTTATCTTTTCAGCTTCTGTTAGGTCCCTGCCATCTTTGTTTTTTATCATGCCAATTTTTGCCTGATATTTACCTCCAATGTTTCTAATTTTCTGGAAGAGGTCTCTTGTCCTTCCTATTCTGTTGTCTTCTTCCACTTCTATGCATTTCTTGTTTAAAAATAGTTCCTTATCTCTTTTGGCTAACCTCTGGAATTGTGCATTTAACTGGGCATATCTCCCCTTATCACTATTTCCTTTTGCTTTCCTTCTTTCTTGGACTACTTCCAGTGTCTCAGCAGACAACCATTTTGCCTTCTTGGTTTTCTTTTTCTTTGGGATGTACCTCTCTCTTATCACAACTTTAATATAAAAGTATAAGGATTCACACTGTAGGTGTTTAGCAGAACTGAACCATAGAAGCAGCCTGTTTTAATAATGGTTGCAGTAGTATAGACATTGGAAGGAACAGAAATAATATCTATCACTATTCATTTCCCTGCAGAATAATGGATTGCTCAAGAAAGCTTGTGAGAAGACCAGACCAATGTTGAAGTTGGGTTTGTTTTTTTAAAAAAAATTATAAACTCATTTGGGGAATTATTCTACTAAATCAAGCAGACATATTTTGTTCATAGAAAACATGTTTTTGCACCCACAAAGCATGTTCCCTTTGAAAGAGACATTGGCTGAGAACTTACATTGGAAGACATACATGTGCCATTGCAACCATTTCCATGTTATTAGAGAGTGTGTTATTAGAGAGTATGTGTGGAGGCTCATTGGTAGTATACAGAGCTATTTTCTTGTAGCGGGAAATGCTACAACAGGTACCAGCAAGAGCCCTCCCAGATATCCTTTTGCATATGACACAATTGCAGCATGCCCAAATACTGGAAAATAGTTAGGCACATCTAAGCTGATTGTCCTGATCTCTAAAATTATGGAAATGGCCAGTTTGAGAAGGAGAGGACTATGTTGTCTAAAATTTTGTTGCTGTACGATTGGTAAAGATTCTAACTCCATGACCAAAAAAAACACAAAAAACAATATTATAACAAAGGGTGTATCTACAATTATTACAAATTGACACCACTGTAAATTCTATGACTCAATGCTATGGAATCATGGGATTTGTAATTTTACAAGATCTTTGCCTGACTCTGGTGCATCACCAAATACAAATCCCAAGATTCCACAGTATTGGGCCATTGCAATTATAGTGGTGTCAAACCGCATTATATATGCAGGGTAGATGCATCCAGAGTAAGTTGAACTAATACTACCTTGATTCACAAACAAAATGTGAACCAAGGTGCTTGGTGTAGAAAACAGGTTTCCTGAAAAGGAAAAAAACCTAATGAGTTTCTGTGTAGAATAATTTCCAGAAAGACTCAAAGTGTGAATATCTGAAAAACACTGTGCTGAGATGTTTACATTCTCCTGCAGTGAGGGGAATTTTATGGAAACTCTACTTCCTTCCATAACAGAATGAACAATACCAGCATTTGGACATTTTGGAGTAGTAATCTCGACAGATACTTTGAACCAGATGGGAATCAAGTTGTTATATGAGTGAACTATCCCTATGGACAGTATAATACACATCTTGGCATCAAGTGTTAGCATTTTTCATGTCTCTGTAGTCATTTTTTTTAAAGCTGTATTCATGGAGGCAGCTTGTTACTTTAATTCAGTTTAGGGATGAAGGGAATAGTTGAAAAATGAAATGCATCTGAGAACATATTCTCAAGATGACACAGCTGGCATTTCATATGTATCCAGTTAGGAACATAACAACCATTCTATTTCATTAATAGGGCTCTGTTGGAAGAATCATCCCAAATGCTGAAAATTTTAAAAGTCTGTGAATGTTTCACCAGCAAGCTTCTTTCATTCAAAGACCATACTGTCTGTTTTGACTAAAGGATAAGAACATGAAATCTCTGAACATTAGTGGAAACATGGGGATTTTGTCACCAATAAAAAAGAAGTGGTTCAATATATTGTTTCCTACTATTGTCTTTTGCACTTTGAGCACTGTGTTGTTTCTTTCTCTTATGAAAATAATGCACACTTAAATAAAATTGCAATTTTAACAACACTTCAGAAATACATTGTAACTGAAATGCAGGACAAAAGGCTGTTCACATAAGAACCATTTGTCTCCTCCCCCGGAGAGAAAGCATTTTAGTTCTGGTTGGAACTATTCCAAGGGGGCGAGGCCAGGCCCTTCACCTGGCCTTCCCCCTTTCTCCATTCTGAAGCCAAGCATCGAGGAGGAAGGTTGTCCAGAGGTCTGTTCTGGGGCCCGGGGGGGGGGGGTAGTCCTGTTTCAACTGCCCCTGTACCTGTCCTGCCCATGCCCTTAGCCCTGCTTTCTTAGTCCATGGGCATCTTCTAGGGCCGGGCATTGCTTGGGCCCCGTTTCTTCCTCCTTACCTTCCTCTCTCCCGATGGTGAGGTGACCTTATGGCCCGGGTGAGAGGCTGCTCTTCTCCTTCCACCTCCCCTCATGCATGCGGCCATGGTGCTGCTGGCAAAGAGCTGCCAGTAGCAGCCCCAAGGCTCTCCTCACGCTTCCTCTCACTCGTGGCTCGAGCAATGGCAAAATTGGGCTGCCGGAGGCCTAGACGGGTGGCAGAGCCAGCTTCCCCCTTCTCCCGTCCCTCACGCACACCACCCAAGCATGCAGCGGGCGCGTTTATGGGCGTGGGGTTGGGGCGCTACCAAGGCAAGGTTCTTTCGGCTTGCCAGGCACCTGGTGTTGTATCGTAGACCTGATGGATCTCTCAGTAAACCACTTGAGACCAGCTGTGATTAAATGCTTTATTTAGAATAAATGGATAGAGTAAGGTAGGTAGAAATATAGTCCAAAGATGCTCCCAAGCATCAAGGTATTGCAAAGCAATAGTCCATAAGCAAAAACAGGATCAAAAGGTAAAAAGAGTCTTGCTGCCCCAATGGGCCAAAATCCATGGATAAGTTCTTGGCACAAAGACTTGACAATCAGAGTCCAAAGACTGGAAGGCCCAATGGCCCAGGCAAAGTTCCGTGAAGGCTTGGCTTGAACTGAATGTTGGCGAGAGATGCAACACATCTCTCAGACCTAACTTAAATAGGTCTCACAGGCTTTGATCCTTTCGACGCAAGGTGCGTTGTAACTTGGTTCTCATGAACTGATTCCTGGCTGGGCTTTCTCAAGCCTCTCGCATCAGAATGGTATGTCAACTCGTTAACACTTACACCTGGATGGAAGGGAGTTAACCCAACTACACTTTCCCAGTGCTTCTTATCGGCCCGGGATGGAGCTGAGCTTCCCTTGTCCTTGAATGTGGATTGAACTGGAGGCCTCTCCAGTGGCTGGTTTTCTGGCCTAGCGGGAATCTCTGAAACAACATGGCTTTGGCCTGGTTTGGCTAAGGAGCCAAGCTGGGGCGTGACACCTGGCACGTGCTGTGGCGGCCCTTGGCCACCTCCCCTGGATTGATCATTGTGGGGTGGCTGGCTAGGTACTGTAGCTGCTCTTGTCTGGGCCACTGCATTTGCCAAATGATTCCTTTTTGGCCCTGGTGGCACTGGGCTTGGCATCACACTCGCCTGTTTAATAGTGGATAATGGGGGTGGTCCTGCCACCTTTTGGGCCTTTACCCAGCCAGTGGCTGCAACCCCCTCCCCCAATTCACTTACAGTATGTTCACCACCCCTCTGCCACATGAGATGCATCGCCGCTTAGAGAGCCTCTGTGGACATCTGGCCACCTGTCATTTCAGCCACATGGCCGACAGCCAGCTTAGACAGAAGGTCTAAACAGACAATTTTGGCCTTTTTTCACCACACAGGGTTCTATGGGGCAGCCATTTTGGAGGCACACTGGCCATTTCGTTTCATTTCCTCCATCTGTTAGGTCTTTTGAGACACTAATTATAAAATTACAACAATACTATATTTAACATGAATGATTCTCTTATTGTGGCTGCCACATAGTTCTGTACAATTTGTTGCATGGCTGGTAGCCATTTTGGCTAGAGGCCGTGGTGGCAATCCTGACTACACAAAAGCCACGTGGCCTAATGGAGCTCAAACAATTCAAAACATTCTCATAGATTTATACAAACATATATTAACACAGCACTTCAAAATCTCCTTGCATTTGAATTAGTGCTTACATATCACGCCGCTATGTATACAGTTTGGGGAGGAATGATCCCAAAAGCGTACTCATGCCAGAAAGTCCCTTTGGAGCGTCCAAGTGATTAGATTGAATAAAAAATAGTCCTCTTGCCCGAGGTGAAGGGCTTTGCAGACAATCCTCTCAGTCAACAAGGTGGCCAGGCCTTGGACGGTGCGAGGGAGATATGCCCAAAGCTTCAAGCCAGGAAGCAAGAGTTGGGCCACATACATGGCATTGCCCAAGGTGAAGGGCTTTGCAGACAATCCTTTGCAGACAATCCAAGAGTTGGGCCACATACATGGCATTGCCCGAGGTGAAGTGCTTTGCAGACAATCCTCTCAGTCAACAAGGTGGCCAGGCCTTGGACGGTGCGAGGGAGATATGCCCAAAGCTTCAAGCCAGGAAGCAAGAGTTGGGCCACATACATGGCATTGCCCGAGGTGAAAGGCTTTGCAGACAATCCTTTGCAGACAATCCAAGAGTTGGGCCACATACATGGCATTGCCCGAGGTGAAGGGCTTTGCAGACAATCCTCTCGGTCATCAAGGTGTCCAGGCCTTGGATGGTGCGAGGGAGATATGCCCAAAGCTTCAAGCCCAGTTGGGCCACGTGCATGGCATTGCCCAAGGGGAGGGGGCTTTGCAGACAGTCACTAAATGACTGATGTTACAGGGGAGAGGGGTTCCATCTTTCTGTGTGGGCCAACAAGGTTGGCAAGTTAAAGTCCAGTTGTGTGCCTTGTGGTTAGACCTGACGGAGAATGGGGGCAAATTAGACATCTGCCCCCAATCCGTGGCGGTATACGGTTAGGAAAAGCTAAAATTTGGTATATGCCCAAGGCATCCCCTTGAGGGGTGAAGGCCATTGACAAAAACAGTCACCTAAGGTTCAATTTGATGAGATGAGGGGAATTCTAATGGACTAGAAATAGAGTCGGGTCTCAGTTACCCCGAGAGGGACTTCTCCAATACATTTCCCTTAGAGGTTTCCTGGATTATGATCCCTTTGGGACCCGGATATTTGCCCTAACTAACCAAGGAGAGGCCGGGCGGGGACGCTACCTCTGTTTTGCCACCAAGTTCAGGATTCATAGGTTTAGATCCAGACAAAATTTAATCGGTTACAATTAATAAAAGTTGCCCATATTTAAACCCAAATACTGGTGTGTGGTCTCATTATTTCGGGGGTTGGCAGGCAAATATACTTCACAGGAACAGGAATGTTCTGTAGCATTGTGGCCTTCATATTTCTTATCGTTAATAGATGATAAGGATGGAATATGTATGGTGTTGAATTAAACAATTGGGAGACTTTAAATAAAACCCGCAGAAACAATTTATAAGCTTTTCCAAGTATCTTGTTATTTTTCTTCTGATCCTTAAGTAATGGCCCATAAATAGGTGGGTCCCCCCCCCCCTTGTCTGTGAAATCAGTGATGCTTAAAAATATGCTGTACTATTTGCCCCAAGTTTTCTTTGGTTATATAAAAAACACCCATATCACTTCTCAGATCACTATAGACTTTGCACTGAAGTTCTTTTGATGGAGTTTTGAGAATATTAGCTTGTTGCAAGGTGATTGAAGCTGCTCTTTATTTTTCCCTCTTCATATTATGCCTCTGCCCTTGGATTGGAGAGCTTCTCATGCTTTCTGGGACCGTTCACAGTTATAGGGCCACGACTCCACTTTAAGAGTGGTCACAACATCTCTATGCAGATGGCACTCAACTCTAGTACTCCTTCCCACCTCATTCCAAGGAAGCACCCTGGATAACTGGTTTGTTTCCAGGCCTCCATATAAATACCAAAGCCATGCATGCTCAAATTCCATTATATACACTGGTGTGGTAAAATTGTGGCCCTTTTATAAAATTATGACATCAAGGTTTGCTTCATTGATTTTTGAGAATATTTTGAAGCCATGGCTGTGGATACAGAATCTCTAGAAATAGAGGCTGACTGTACAGACATAAAACCAAATATATACAATTGTCACACTATTAAGGGGCCATTTCACGCAATTGCATAACAGCTGGATGGAACTGAACTTTCCACTTGCTAGTGGCTGGAGAGTAAGTGGGTAGCCATCCAGATATGGGTGATACTTTTTCTTCATTCAACTGTTATAATAATCATTGAAAATTTTTGAACTATTCTAACATGTGCTATGCAGTTAACATTAAGAGAAGTTGCATCCAAACATCAAAAGGCTGAATTTGGCAGCTCTTACAATGATATCAGAACTGCTTGTTAAATATTATTTATGTTCTGTGAAGTTTCATTACATTATGCTTGTGGTGTATCATCATTGGTGTCTTATTATTTAAAGAAGGGCACAGATCTCTGGCTCATAATTCATCATATATGTGTTCCGTTTAAGTAGCTTTGGGGAGGAAGAGGAACCACAGTCTACTTATATTTGCCCTTTCCTTTATTTCTGTGCTGACCAATTTCTGCTGTTCTCTTTGAAGTGGAATACAATGGATTCTATTAGGAAAAAGGGGGGGGGGGGCACAATGACAACAATGAGATAATTAGCTTCTTTCCATATAGAGATTACCTCCTAATATACTCAAGGTTGGGGAGATACTCTATTGCATAAAAATATTAAACATATTCCCTGTGAGATAAACTAAAGACAGAGATACTGAATGGTAGAGTAAAGTTTAAATCTGCATGGGAATCCCTTGATCTCCACTTCAGTTATGTGTGATCTGGTTCTGGGGTGCTTTTCTATTTCAAGAACTAATATTTAGTGGGTTGTTGTACGTTTTTCGGGCTGTATGGCTATGTTCTAGAAGCATTCTCTCCTGACATTTAGCCTGCATCTATGGCAAGCATCCCCAGAGGTTGTGAGGTTGTAAGTAAATTAATATTTATTTTTGATGGCTTAATGTGCTAATAGCATCTTCTGCCTTATTTTACACCTGTTCATGTAGTGTTATAAGTATTTATTTATTTACGACCATATTTATATCCCACCTTTCTCAACTTTTCTCAATACTAGTTCTGATTTTATGATAGCCGTATCACCATTTTAGCTCTAAATTGGCTGATTATATAAATGAAGTAGACATATTTGGGACTTATTCCCAATAAAAGCTCAGTGAACAAATTGCCAGTTTATGTAATTGGGACAGTATAGTACTGTACTTAAAATAAGAGTGAAGAATATCTTGCTCATACAGCCTCATCAGATGGGATGATTTTAATGTCCTAGGATGCTTTCACCTGATCTGGGGAACAGAGACTAATGCCAGACATGACACAACATTGTGTGACATTGGATGTAGACCACGCTTCCAACCTGGGTGAAACGTACACCCCAACATGGGAGGAGTCCAGTGTTGTGCTAGCTCCAATGCAGCCAACACAGGACTTCTCCACAATGGTGACCCTTTATCCTATATGATGGGGAAAGCATCATTGAGTGGGAGCTGTGTGCAGGGTGATAGATTTGCCCCACTACATCCTCTCTTTCCTTGCAAGGTTTTCTGGTGAGGTCCTTAGTGTCCTCTTCTTGATACCACCATGTGTTTTCAGAGGTACCCAAAGAATTAATACATCAGCTCTGAATGCTGGGTTGCCTTAAAAATAACCTTACTGAAATTTCTATTACAAGAAACAAAAAAATATTCTTAGGTTGAAACTTTGGAGATCTATTGCCAGAGTAAAAAGTATTGACTAGGTGGATCAAAAAATCTATCTTGATATAAAAAAAGCCTTCTGTATTTTGTTACAACTTGAGACCTCACCTGAAATGCTATTTCCAATTCTGGGCAACACAATTTAAGAGATATATTTACAAGCTGAAACATGTCCAGAGGAGGGAAACTAAAATGATCAAATACTTGGAGACCATGCCCTATTAGAAGAGGTTTAAAGAGCTGGGTATGTTTAGCCTGCAGAAAAGAAGTTTGAGAGTAGACCTGATAACTATGTTGAAAAGGGAGCAGGATTGTTGTCTGCTACCTTGGAGACTAGGACTCGGAGCAAAGGGTTCAAATTGCAGCAAAGGAGATACCTGAACACTACAAAGAACTTGTTGACTGTGAGAACCCTTCAACAATGAAACTATTTGCCTTGGAGTGTGCTGAAAGTTCCTTCTATAGAGGCTTTTCAACAGAAGCTGAATGACCACCTGCCAGGGGTGCTTTGATTATGCTTTTCCTGCATGGCAGGCGGTTGGACTTGATAGTCCATGTAGTCTCGTCCAACTCTATTATTCTATGGTTCTATGATCTAATCCAACCTCTGATTAATTCAGGTCTTGCAATCGCTTGTAAACACAAGATCTGCCTGAATAACTCCATTAGAATAACATATCACCTTCTTAGAGAAGTAGGATGCTCAGAGGTGGCAGATTTTATCTTCCTTTTTTCCATCACTACTGTGTAATTCATACATTTAGGTTGTTGTTAATGTTCAGTGCCTTTAAATTATTTCCAATTTATGGTGCCCTTAAGGCAAGCCTACCACTGGGTTTTCTTGGTACAATTTGTAGAGAGAGTGTGTGTGTGTTACTCCCTTTGCCTACCTCTGAGACTGCATAGAAGAACATCCGAAGGGGGGGGGGGTGTGCTGATTACATGGAAATTTGAGATCTGCTCTCCACAGTTGTAGTTCAAGGCTCAAACCACTTCACCATATTGGCTCTTTGATGCCATGTTATGTAAATATAGTATATAGTTCAGAAAAAAATATTCATTACTTTTGTTTTGTTTGTTTATTCCTTAATTGATGATATACCCTACCATTTACAGCATTTCTCCCTTTCAGCTGCTGCTTAATAGGGAGAATTTCAAAAAAAAATAACGGAGGAAAGAGGAGGATAGATGTCCAATTTCTTGAAAGCCTCAAAATTACATAAACTCAGCAGAATTTCCTAAAGTGAGACAGAGAGATTTACAACAAATATTTTATTAGGGGAAAATCATGCACATATTGTTTATGTAACACTTAGGATGTAAGTTGTCGTTTACAATATGGCAACATACTGAACTATTTAATTCTGTCCAGGGAATAGTATCAAGTTCAGAGGCAGTGCCTGCAGAGATATATCACCTTTCCAGTGAGGAATCTGCTATATGCCATCAAGATGGCTTTGGCATATGGCTCCCCTATGACTAAGAGACCTCCAAATAGGCTTGTAATCGACTGTCCTGCTGAGGTTCTGCAAATGTGATGTGGGAGATTCCAACGAGCATTATCATTTTTTTCAAGTGAATCACATCCATGATTTGTCCTAAGTATGAGAGCCATTTTGGCTTCTCATGAGAGTTCAGGTTTAATTTGTTCTCAAATCCATTTACTGCTCTCATTTCAGATGATATGATTTTCTTCATATCTCCTTTCTTCACTATTCATTTTTCCCCAAGCATACACAGAAATTGGAAATGCTATGGATTATTGGGTTCAAATTCCTGTCCAGGTATGAAGCTGAATTAGTAGCACCAAGCAAATCATACCACCTCACAAATATTGTTCAATTAATAACATGGAGTGATTATATTGATAACAAAAAGATATCACATTGGTATATTGCACTTTAGAAAATTTTCCTATGGCAATTGTTAGACATGCTCATATAAATCAGTTTTGAATATTCAGTTCAAAGTCAAGAAGTGCAAATTCTTTTAGGGATTCAGGTGTTGTTTATTCATTCAGTCACTTCAGACTCTTCGTGACCTCATGGGCCAGCCCACACCAGAGCTCCCTGTTGGCTGTCACCACCCCCAACTCCTTCAGAATCAAGCCAGTCACTTCAAGGATACCATCTTGCTCTCCATCTTGCCCTTGATTGGCCCCTCTTCCCCTTTCCTTCCATTTTCCCCAGGATCATTGTCTTCTCTAAGCTTTCATGTCTTCTCATGTGGCTAAAGTACTTTATCTTTGCCTCTCTCTCCCCCTCCCCCCTCTCTATAAAGTGTATTGAGTAGTCCACTGACCGTATCATCTTTGCCTCTAATATCCTTCCCTCCAATGAGCAGCTGGGCTTTACTTCCTGAAGTATGGACTGATTGGGTCTTCTTGCAGTCCAAGGCACTCCCAGAATTTTCCTCCAACACCACAGTTCAAAAGCATCTATCTTCCTTCGCTCAGCCTTCCTTATGGTCCAGCTCCCACATCTTTAGGTTACTATGGGGAATACCATTGCTTTAACTATGTGGATCTTCATTGCCAGTGTGGTATCTCTAATCTTTGCTATTTTATCAAGATTGATCATTGCTCTCCTCCCAAGAAGTAAGTGTCTTCTGATTTCCTGGCTGCAGTCTGCGTCTTTAGTAATCTTTGCACCTAGAAATGCAAAGTCTGTCACTGCCTCCACGTTTTCTCCCTCTATTTTCCAATTATCAATCAGTCTTGTCATAATCTTGTTTTTTTTTGTAACTAAGCTTTTCTTGTTTTTTTAGAAGACCCTAACTCAAAGTGGTATCATCTGCATATCATTCAGATATATGAATTCAGGTGTACATTGAACTTTATGCTATGCAATTACTTGCAAAGCTTGAGTCCAATAATTGCCTTGAAGTCTTAGAGCTAAGGGTACGAAAATAAATATAATGGTGGAAACATGGGAAACAGTATAAATAAAAAGAAGACGAAAATCAACAAAGGATAGCACAACTATATCAACAAACAAAAATAATGGTAATCTGCCCTGAGTCCCCTGAGGGGTGAGAAGGGTGGAATATAAATACTTTAAATAAAATAAATAAATAAATAAATAATTAATATTTTTTTAAAAAGCAAAGCAATACCTGTGTAAGGCAGTGTGTATTCCTCATATTTTTATGTCGACTCCCCAATAATCTTTCACAACTCTTTAATTTAAAGATTATTTTCCAGCATGGGTGGGATTACCCAGATAAGTGGTCTGGAATACAAATAAAAGACACAAATATTTTCTTCCGTTCTTGTATATTAAGGATAGGAGCTTTGCTCTTCATTTATGCAAGTCAAAATCACATGATGAGAAGTTTTCTCATGATTTTCTCCGCATAATTTAAAAGCCCAATTTTGATTAATCCAATATGTGTTTGTTTGCCAGTTGTAAAAAGGCTTTCTTTTGTAATTAAACTCATTTATCTTCAGTTATTTTTAAAGCATGCTGTTAATCACAGTGAAAATAAATATCCTGGGGTCCACAGCAAAGTTGTTAAGTTGGAGGGTTTTTAAATTTTATTTTAGCACCAAACATGTTCTTAAAAAATAGGATCGCCAATGCTTGGAAACCACTGAGACATTTAACCAATGCAAACCATAATTTGGAGAGATAAAGACAAAAGAAATAGACAAAAATGATTTCAGGCCTCTGATGGTTCATTTTCCCAGAAGCTTTGATGCACAAACTGTAATTTTAACAATCATAGTACGCTCTCTCTCTCTCTCTCTCTCTCTCTCTCTCTCTCTCTCTCTCTCTCTATATATATATATATATATATATATATATATATTAGGCATGAGAAAAAAGTTATGAAAATGAAATGATTCGGAAGAAATTCGTAAGAAATGCTACTTTTGAGTATTTCCGCATCTGGAACGCCAACCAGGAAGTGGACTTTCTTTATAGAACCGGGGCCAGGATTTTCTTAAGTATCGTTATTAGGTCGTAAGGGGGGGGGCACCCTCCTTCTCTCTCACCACCCTCCCGCCTCCCTTGCCAATAAGTATTATGGCAAGGCAAGCCTTAAACTCGCTCCTACTTTTGGCTGGAAGCCTGGAAAAATGTAAACAGAGAGGTTTACTCAGAAGTAAATCTGCAAAGGAAGTAAACAGAGAGGTTTACTCATGAGTAAATCCGCAAAGGAGGTCACTTTGGATGAAGTGCCCTCCTTTGTGGATTTACTTCTGAGTAAACCTCTCTGTTTACATTTTTCCAGGCTTCCCTGCCCCTCCTGCCTGCCAGGATCTAAAGCATCAAAGAGTATTGGGGTAGTTGCACACAACACGTGAGAAACCAACCGAATGTATAATAGAATGAATGCTAACTTATAGAGTAAGTGCCTAATATTATAAGTAAACCAACTGGTCATATACCTACATTCCATGCACATGCAATAATACAGCAGTAATAACAATGGGTATAAGAAGAGGTAAAATTCAAACTGAAGTATTCTGACTGTGGTCCCTCCTCAAGCGGTGCAAACTGCAAACGGCTCTTCTCTATGAGCCCGGGAGGCAGCCTCTCCTGGGAAAAGCCAAAAGCCCGGGCACAGCGTTTGCTGCCTGGGTGCACATACATATTCTTGGGGGGGGGGGGGGGATTTGCTGCAGAATCCCGGGCTCATAGAGAAGAGCCCGTTTGCACCGCTTGAGGAGGGACCAGTCAGAATACTTCGGTTTGAATTTAACTCTTCTTATACCCATTGTTATTACTGCTGTATTATTGCATGTGAATGGAATGTAGGTATATGACCAGTTGGATTACTTATAATATTTAGGCACTTACTCTATAAGTTAGCATTCATTCTATTATACATTCGGTTGGTTTCTCACAGGATCTAAAGCGTGCCAAGCCTTGATGCGCTTTAGATCCTGGCAGGGCAGGAGGAGTGGACGGGCCCTCCCTGCCCCTTCTGCCTGCCAAGATCTAAAGCCTTGAAGAGGCTTCATGAGGGGCCAACTTCAGCCCTCCAGGTGTTTTGGACTTCAACTACCACCATTCCTCACAGCCTCAGGCCTCTTCCTTTTCCCCTCAGCCTGGGCAAACTTGGGCCCTCGCTCCCTCAGGATCGGCAGCGAGGAGCGAGGGGGGGCTCCTTTTTTTGCTGCTTCCAAGAATAGAATACTCCCCTCCCTCCCTCCTTCCCTCCCTCCTTCCTATTTGGAGAGTCCCATCTAGAATTCAGTGTGATTTATTCAAGTTTTGGCCTACAACTCCCAGAAATCTCAGCCAATTTACCAGCTGTTAGGATTTCTGGGAGTTGTAGGCCAAAACCATCTGGAATGCGCATGCGCCAACATACAAACTACTAACGAATTTCGTTAGTAATTACGTTACATTTTAGAAATTTTTGGAATTTTTTTTGTAAGTCTTTCTATTACTAATCATCCCCCCCCCCCCCCATTAGATTTTCGAGTCCCTATTTTTGGGTTCTAAACCATGCTTTATATATATATATATATATATATATATATATATATATATATGAACGAGCATATCTATCATTGTACGTAGTATTTCATGCTTTCCTCCCCTAATATGTTCATGATAAATGAAGCAATTCGCAATAAGGTTTCAATGGGCAAGAGATTAAAATACAGAAAGCACCATTGTCATTGTTCCAGCTTTAATCTCCCACTGTAAGGTTCCCAGAGAGGCTTTGCTCTTTGAAAAAGAAAAAAAAGAAAGATTTCTATCAGTGTGGTATCTGCTCAAATGAATTCATCCCATCCAAAACATTGTGAAAGAAGCATTCATGAAAGCAATTATCAAAGTGAAGAGACATTGACCTTCTGTTCCCTCACCATGTCACCAATATTCAGTCAACAAAGGGCTAAGCTTTATAAAATGTTGTTTATGATGGCCTTCATAGTCTGAGAAAGCTGGAAGATGGCATTACATGATGTAAAGATGGTCAATGAGTATGCAGGTCAATGGTTATAAAATACTAAAAGCAGCACTCAAACTATTATTTAGGTAACTTCATTGATGAAAAAAGCATGTTAAACCTTGCCAGTGGTTACTTTCTAATGACACTGAAGCAGAAAAATCTGTGCAAAATGCACATTGTGTATGTTAAACCAGTGTGTTCTTTTAGGGTATGTTATCTCTATTAAGAGTTATAAAAGGAGGATGCTATTTTCCTTTCTTTCCCTGTTCAACGTTTTTTTTTCCTATAAGTGTGTGTGATAATTTACCAAAATATGTATCTTTGCCAGGAAAACCTTTCATCAAATATAGATAATTTATTCATTAAAGCAATCCTTTACCTTAAATTCCAAAATCTCATTTTGCTATTTTGTTTTACCGCTCTAGAGCATATATACCAAATACATTGCGGAAATATTACATAGTAATTTTTTAATGAAAAAATTAGTAACATGACCACAAATCACATTTTCAGCAATACTTAACACTTACATAAAAATTTATGAATATACCGTAAATGAGTTTCATGAATACAAAATAAGGCTTCTATGTATTTTGAATAAGTTGATGAACTTGTCAAAAATATTGCAAAAATATTCATGCTACAGAAATTTATAGTCTTGATAAGTAGTTCATAAATACTTAAAACCAAGTCTATAGTGAAGTAGTTGGAAAGAGCCCCAAAAAAAGATTGCTTATGTCCCAGTGGTATAACCTGTGTACTATGTTTTTAAGATTGCAACACTATGAACAATTATATAAGATTATGGCTTATGGATATTGGCTGGATTTTCACTTTTGGGCTGCATTATACACATTCAGAAACAAGATGGTCCCACCACTATCAAACTTAGTATGTGTCCATACTGGAAAATTAAAGCATTTTGACACCACTTTAACTGCCACTGCTCAATGAGGTGGAATCCTGGGATTTGTAGTTTAGTGAGGCACCAGAACTTTAGGGAAGAGAAGGCTAAAGACATTGTAAAATTACTCCCATGATTCTACAGTGTAAATGTACCCTTAACTTGGTTTGCATTCTATCATTCCCTTAAAACAGGGACTTCAGGCAACTCTAAGAATATTAAAAACATAAAAAGTTATGAAGCTAAATATCAATTAAATAATATTAAAACACTATTGATTTTTAAAAGCAATTTTAAAACATATTGCTTAAACCCAACTATTATTATTACAGTTAACCATTACATAAAATTGATTCAGCTATGTACTGACACATAATTCAACAATTAATTTGGTGTGTCCATTCTAGTTGGGACTAGCCTATAGAATGACGGGATTTGGAGTTTTACAAGGTCTCTAGCTTTCTCTGCCAATAGTATTGGTGTCTCATGAAATAACAACTTCTGTGATGCCACAGTATCGAGCCATTGAATTTAAAGTGGTGTCAAGCTACATTAATTTGACAGTGTAGATCAGGCATGGGGAAATTTTCTAACTTAGGGGCCACAAGGTGGGCCAGAGCAGGGTGGGCAGGCCAGGAGGGAGGGGCTTCTCCTCAAGTCCCCTTCCTGCCTTTTCCTCTCCTTCCTCTTCTCTTTCTGAGACAGAAAGTGAAGGAAAGACGGGAAACATTTGGACCCCAAAAAGGCTGACCTTTGTCAGAATGAGAAAAAGAGCATCCATTAGATCCTGTATGGCAGTACTGGTATGCGGCAGGCATGGTTTGTTCAGTAGATTATTTATTTATTTATTTATTTGCCACATTTCTATCCCATCACTTCTCAACCCATGAAAGGGCACTCAGGACAGCTTACATTGTGTCCCATTAAGAGGCTATTACAAGCAATTACAATAATAAAATCACAAATTAACAAATCATAATTAAAACAGTACATAATTAAAAACCATATATAAGCCAACGTTAAAACAGTAAACCAGTCTTGTTAGTCGTATCGTCATCGCAATACGTCCCTTTAAAGTGCTGCATTACATCTATTGACCAAAAGCCTGGTCCCAGAACCATGCCTTTAATTTATTTCGAAAAGCCAGGAGGGAGGTGGCTGATCTTATTTTATTCTCTTCTACAGTTTCATTTTGGCGGGAAGCCTTCGCATTGAAGGGTTGTGTTGTTAAAGTGTGAAGTATGGAACCCTGTGCAGATGGTAGGTCAATGCAACTTAAGCAATGTGCAGTCATTGAATTCTTGACACCAGAAGGTGTCACCCCAAAGGGGATTCATCAGAAAATGCTAGCAGTTTATGGTGATTGTGCTGATGTGAGTACTATGCATCGTTGGGCGAGTAAATTTAAAGATGTTGAGGTGGGAACATCTGACTTGTGTGACAAACAAAAAGTTGGACGTCCGGTTACAGCAACCACCGGGTTTCACAAGCAAAAGTTTGACAGACTGATTCAGGACAATCGTCATATCACTCAGAAAAAAAATTCAAGCATATCCGGCATTTCAGAAGAATAATGTGGATCACATTATTGTTTTGCTTGGCTATCGGAAGATCTGTGCATGATGGGTACACAGCAGAACTTCAAAGACTGGATCTCACCACCGTACAGCATCCTCCATACAGTCCAAATTTAGCATCATCTGACTTCCATCTTGTCCCAATAATGAAAGAAGATCTGCAGATACATCATCATGCTTTTTATGAAGATGTTGAGAGAATTGTGAGACACTGGTTGCAGAAACAGAGTGTCGAATTCTTCCATGATGGCTTCAGAAAACTTGTTCATCATTGGCTGAAATGTATCCAATTGTCTGGTGATTATGTGGATAAGTGAATAGTGATAGTTAAAGAGCACATTCTAAAGAGTATTTCTGCATTTGATGTATTAAAATATTCCCATCCAAACCCAAGTAATGAAGGTGGAGGCATTACTTTTCATTCAACCCTCGTATAATCCTAGAATCCTAGAGCTGGAAGGGCAATCCAGTCCAACTCCCTTCCATGCAAGAAGACACAATCAAACACACCCGATAGACAGCTTACATGGAAAAGCCTCCAGAGAAAGAGACTCCATAACACCCCTAGGCAGCCTATGCTACTCTTCAACAGTTCTTGCTCTCAGGAAGTTCTTCCTCTCTTTCCCTGCCATTTGAAACAATTTCTCTCTAGTGTCCTGGATCTAGCCCAGCAGATAGTTTTCCCCCTCCTCCTCATTGGGACACCCTTTTAAATCTTCAAACATGATTCTCAAGTTCCCTTTCTACCAGGGCCAGACTAAGGTAATTTAAAATAGTAAGCAAACGTTATTTTGGCACCCCCTCGCTCTCCGTGTGCGCCGGGTGCACACGTGCGGAGCCAGCTGCTTCCACGCATGCACACCCGGCGTGCATGCACACCCTCCACGAGACCGGAAACTGAGGAGGAGGATTTGGCGGCCAGGTATGCAAATGCGGAGCCAGCTGGTTCTGCGCATGCGCACCCCCATGAGGCTGGAAACTGAGGAAGAGGGTTTCCCCCAGGGAGGGAAAAGGAAGGAAAGAATGGAAGAGGAAGGAAGGAACAAAGAGGGAGGGAGGAAAGAAGGTAGGGAGAGAGGGGGGAAAGAGAGGAAAAAAGAAAGGAAGAGAAAAGAAGGAAGACAGAGGAGGGTGCAGGGCCAAGACGGACCTTGGTATCGACGTCAGCAATGCAGTCCCTCTGGAAGGCATCAAAGAGGCAGCGGCCCGATGATAAGGGCAATGAGCTGGGCATTCCCGGGGGGCAGCGAGGCCGGGTCCATGGTGCCAGGGCCAGGCAAGCCTCCATCACCTCCTCTGAGGCCCATGGAGGAGGACGAAGAGGAAGACAAGGACGAGGTGCTGCTGCCGGGCTCCGCCATCCCCAGCTCAGAGGGCGCAGGGCCCCGAGTGCAGTGGGGGATGAAGAAGAGGCAGCAATGGCGATGCAGAAGCGGCAGTCGTGGTGCATTTGTATCACTCATCCCCACTGCATGCTGGGAAACCGAGGCCCGGGCTGCTCTGGAGAGCCAGATGAAATCATGAAAAGAGCCACATCTGGCTCCCGGGCCGTAGGTTCCTGACCCCTGCTGTAAGTGAAACCTCATGAAAGCAACATACAAATGAAACGTAATAATCCGAGACTATGGTAAGACTGACTACATGAAGAAAAAGAGGAGGTGGAGGAATCTGCTGTAAAATTATTACTTTTAAAAACCTAATTAAAAGTGGTACTTTAGATGAAAATAATACACATGGTATTCAATATTTAATAAAATGCTGGTATGATGATAAATGTCTAGTTTTAAGTCCTGGAATAGTTTGCATGTTTTCGCTGCTAATTCTAATAAGATATGTCAGTGCAACTGATCTGTTTTTCTTACTGGTAAATATAACACTTTATTAAGTAAATGCCACAAAAAATATTTTTGGAAACTTATTATGTTGTTTATCCATGCCATAAAAGGGCACCAGCACAATTAACATGGATGTTATAAATGTAACTGCTTGTGGTTACCATAAACTGTCTCTTGTGAGAGCTGGGATTGAAAGTTAATAGAGATGGCACATTGCTTTTCTGAAGAGAAATGTAAACAATTGAGTTATATTATGTTTATTCCAGCCTACTAGAAATGGGTAGTGTGACACACATTTCTGCTGCTAAGGTGATTGAAACATATTGGGATTTGTTTACCACATCTGGTTTGCCTGAAGAGATCATTTGGGATAAAGAGCCTTTTGTTTGTTTTGCAAAAGTTCCCATTTTCCTCCAGTAAAATAAAAATCAGTAAAATACACTAGATCAGGTACTTATTTACCAGCTTTAAATGGGTTCATAGAATGCTTCCACTAAGTGTTAAAATGGCACTGTAGATTTTAAAAGAAGCAGAACCAAGAGACACATTATTCCCATTTTTATTTTAGCATAAAACCTAGTGCTGCCTGTAGGCCATGACATGAAACATTTTCATCGAGTTATTTCCTCAAACTTTAATAGGTTTGGCTTATGCTCCATAGCAGAATTGTAACTGAACACAACACAGGCAACTGAAGCTCCCACTGAGGGCCTGAGGGAACAGCTTTTATTATTGACTTGTGAGCTACATTTCCTCAGCAGTGAAGCAGCAACAATTAGACATGCTTTACCAGCATTAGAAGGGGGGGGGGGCATTGACTTACTGAGTTCACGCGAAGGGCTTTCATGAGATGGATCACAATAGGGTAGAGTGGTCCATGGCTCTCAAGCTAAAGACTACGAAAACATTACGGTTTCTTTCTTAGATATTTGTTTTTGGAATAAGCATTACCAAAATTTCAAAATTATTATTTGTTTATTTATTTACTGTATTTTTACCGTGCTCTATCTCACCCCGAAGGGGACTCAGAGTGACTTCCAAATTGGCAATAATTCAATGCTATATACACACATAACATATAAATACAATATACACTCATCCACTGAAACTCCCTGGTGATCCTGGGCAAGTCACATTATTTTAGCCTCTAAGGAAGGCAAAGGCAACTGCCCTCTGAACCAGTCTTGCCAGGAAAGACTCATAGTAGATGAAAATGACTTGAAGGCATACAGCACACATGCATGTCGATGCAGTGGTTCAGAGGCAGACTGCAGCAACCATACAGATGGTCTAATTCTGGAGAAAGCAACAAAGGATCCAGAATTTGATGACATTTTCCAAGATGATCATATAGTGAGATTCGGGACATAAATAATGTTGAAGTGAACATTTGCTTTGAATTTTCACCCTTATATGAACCATAGTACCTTTTCTCCAGGGGCGCCCCATGAAATCTGCCAGCCTTTAAACCCTTGGAAACAATGCAGTTACAGACACTGTTTTTGTCCTTCTCATCATACTTGGTTTCAAAGGAAAGGCTGCTGCTGTCCAACTCCTTGCAGAAATGCTCACTCTTACCCAGGAGCACAGCACAACATAACACAGTCCCATGACAGCAATCCTTTTAGCTTGCTGCCAGCAGATATTGACAAGAAAAATGCCAGGAGGAGGCTCTTGTCAACTTCATGTGATGACACTTTTTGAAACATGTAATAGGAAAAAGAAGTGCAGAAAAGATCTAACTGTCACCTCACAAAATTGCTGTGTAGGTCAAATCCCACCCAGCATGAATGTTTCCTTATTTTATTTCATGCCATTGCATCCCAACAGAGATATCCAAAAAAGTTGGTATCTGAAACAAATGAAAGGCACAGGTACACTGATATTTTAGGGGAGAAACTCTAAATATAAATAAAAGGGCAGGTGTGGGAGGAGAAAATTGAGTAGCACTTATAAGATTGATATATTTCAACACTTCCTATTTTGAAAGGTGCTATTAGATTTTTCTCTCTTGCCTGCTCCATATTTCTTTTTATGCTGTAATAAACTAATATGGCTATCTCTTTGACAGTTAAATTCTCTCTCTCTCTCTCTCTCTCTCTCTCTCTCTCTCTGAGATGTTCATTTGTTTTTGACATGTGCAATGTTTGCCATTTATGTGAAATGTAATTTTGTCTGTTTTCTTTAACTGATACAATGCAGTTCAATGCAGTTCAAGATTTACTTTGGAGAACAAAAAAGCTCTAATGTCTTTTTTCACAAAAAATTGAAAATTCTACACGGAAATTGTGTTTTTCTCGCAAAAAATTGCGCTTTTTTGCAGGAAACTTGATTTACGTGGGGATGTGCTATTTTCTGTGCAGAAATGCTGTTTTTGTGCATTCAAATGCTGTTCTGCATAGAAAATGTAATTTTATGTGGAAAGAAGAGTATATTTTCAATGTATTACAAGTTCTTATCTATGAAGATTTTTGTTCATCTAGGATTCTCATAATCAGGGTTTCTAAACAGCCAAAAATCAATTTTTCAACAATTTTTTCCAAATATTTTCAATGATTTTTATTATTCTTGCATTACCATTAATGTTTAGCAAGGGTACGATCTTTTCCCATTCATCTCAGGTAGCATGTGCCCAATAAGTATGATTCCTTTTTCTACAAATTAATTCCATGCTTTAACTGCAGTTTGAAAAATAAATCATGTGCTGTAACTCAACATTCATGGCATACTTTCCTTGGGTAGTAAGCATCCTGATGTGTGGATTCAAGTTAAAAAGCAACTACTACAGGGAACTAACAAGCAAGAGTTATCAACCAAACAGAAATGTTCATATTTGAAAGGTCTTCTTTCTAAGGACTTCCTTATTTTCCATTTCTATATGTGGTCCTTGTTGCACAAATGTTTTATTTTGGTTATTTGTATCAATCTCTGAAATTTGTTTTATTTTTTCAAATTATTTAAATTTCAAATTATATATATTGTTTTCATGTATCCACACACTGAGAAAACCAACTAATGTTCATGGATGTTTTGAAAATATATTTTTGTGGGGTGCAAGTTAGAGTGAGATCTGTAATCAGAGTTTAGAGAAGATAAGCAATACAACATATGCAATGGAGCCATTATACTCAACTTCACAGACATTTATGCAAAGGGAAAACTGCAGTGGGATTTTAAAAGTCATCTCCTACAAGATATGTGGTAGGAACAACTTCAAATTCAGTGTCAGTACTATGCATTATTGTAGGTATTGTACATAAACAGGTGCCTTTTAACTGGTTGGGTCAACAATCAATTGGCCCTGTCAAGATACTAGCTGTTAGAACAAGTTGTTTGTAATTGCTAACCCTGCATTCATTTTCACTTATTTCTCCCCTCAGATGAAGAACTCACAAGCTAAGCTGTTAATTAGACAAAGAATTTGGGAAAGTGACAGAATCACTTGGCTCAAGCAAACCACATCTGCTCACCTTTAGTTCACCAGTTAATTTTCTCCAACATTATTCAAAGTGCTAATTGTCTACAGAATCAATGCTGCAGTATTGGTCAGCTTTAATACTAGAGTGCTTTAATGTGATGCAGTCCTGGTTACTGGAATTATGGAGAAAATGATTTAAGATTATTTCCCTGCAGTTCTGATGATACGTTGTCTTACTGTAATGTTATCAAGAGGCTGGAAGGAAAGTAATACAACCAAGATTGGTATCCACTCCCAACAGATAGTCTCTTATTTTCAGTATGTTTAGAAGGATTATACACTAAAATTACCTAGGTGGTTTCTGTTATGCATTCCCTTCTCCAGACAGTTCCAAACCTTGGCCTTCTATCACTCACCTTGCACCTTTTACCCTCAAAATCTCTTGTACCTCAAGTTGATTTCTAAAAACGCTTAAAACAGGTATAGACAAAAGTTCACATCATAACAAAGTTAAAACCTAATTAAAACTGACAGTTGCATTTAATTTTTTCAAGCAATAAATGTTGAAAAACACAACAAATATAGATCATGCAGTACATTACGGAATATATATTTTTCTATGAACAATCATTTCTTAAAAGTGGATTGAACCACTTGGTCAACTTCAGATTATGAATCTATTTTGATTTTTGACAGCAATTTTGATGACTTGTGGATTAGTGAAGGAGTTGTTCTGTCTGGAGCATTGACTAGACTGAGCATTGCAGCTATGGAATTAACTCTTTCTGGACAAGTGGTATTGCTGATATATATTTCTAAGACAAATCATGAGAGTAAGAATGAAGGTAAATTTAAGGTTTTGCTATTATTGTGCTTTATGTCCTATTTGTGTTTGCAAAGTATACACAGGTCAGAAAATCTTGCTTGGGTTCTTCATTTTATCATGCTGACTTTTCTTCCTTTATCCAGTACTAGTTTTGGTCTGTTATCTCCAAGACCTGGTAGTACTTAGGTCTGCAAGGAATTTCATTTTGGAAACATTTATTTCTGGTTAGGACGGTTTCTTTGACTTTTGCCACGGGTCTTGGTATGAGATGAATCTATGATATTGGGTGCTGGAGGTGTTGGAATATAAGATATCTGAGCAACCAACCAAGTCTGAATTATGTTGTTCTCTCTATTAATGTTTTTTGTCTTTTCAAAGTCCTAGGAGAGAATATAAAAATTATGATAAACTAAACACCTTGACATCCTTTTTTTGAAACAGGGTCATGCTCTTTGTGGCTGGCTTGAATATTTAAAGTGAAAGTAAA